>VYZU01070806.1:9596-24039 GCA_013401355.1 Ceyx cyanopectus
GAAAAATAAATCAGAACTATGGTTAAGGAGCGAAATAAACCTATTCTTTAGTATTTGACTGATCCAACATATTCCTTAAATGTTATGTGCCAAAAATAACATTTAAAGGTTTACTGCTGAGTATCATAATAAAAACTATAAAAGAAAAACATTTAAAGTCTAAATTTAAGAGCAGCCTATTTAGCATCTTGAGACAGGACTTCCTTTTGAACTGTCTTGGAATATTTCATTGTAATGCTAAACTGAGAAATACAAAGTTTTAAATGGACTGGCTATTATTAACCTATCAATAACTCATGCAACCTACTTTAATAGGAAATAGTACTCCTTTTTAATGTCTGCTGTTAGTTAAACACCACACAGCCACTTACCCACTGCCTCCTCACTACTTCATGCCCTCTCTTGTGAGATGGGAAGGAGAATCAGGAGGAAGAAAAAATGGGTGAGACCCTTGAGATAAAGACAGTTTAACAAAACACCACCAAGAGAGAAGAAAACAACAATATTTATAATAATACTAATAAAAAAATATACAAAGCAAGTAACAGAAGTCAGGAAGGCTCTGGCTCTGCCTAAGACAACAACTTTCCCTACTCCAGCCTGACTAAAGCAAGTTCAAACAACTGCCTCCAGCCCTCCCCTTATACAGGGGCATGACTCAGTAAGGTATGGAATATCCCATTGGCTGCTTCAGTAGTTTATCCCAACTGTGGCCCCTCCCAGCTGCAGCCCCTTCCAACTGCCTGGGTCAGCAGTTGCTGGTGATAATTAATCCACAAACCCAGGACATCCCGTTTCAACATCATCCTCAACCAAAGCCCCATGAGCTGGGAGTAGTGTGGGGTCTGTCGTCCCCCTACCCCACAGCATAATCAGCAGGAGCACTTAAGAGAGTCCCAACTATACAGAATTTCTCTCTTCCTTTTGTTAAAGCCTATCTGCAAAGAGCCAAAGAGGGAGCACAGAGACATTGGAAGCAATCAGCATTTCTCCTCTTCCAGACAGGTCTTTCCAGATCTTACCACCACACAAGTTATGAGGCACAAAATAGCCAGGCTCTTACACCCCGATAAATGAGTTTTCAGCCTAAGTGTCCTGGTTTGGACAGATATTGTCTTAAATTTAGCAATGTGAGACCAGAAGACTTATAGAGAGACAAGAATTTTATTAAGGAATATATATATATGTATTTGTATAGAATGTAAACAGCAGTGTTAAAACAGCAAAAGAGAACAATCGGAATTGTTGGTCGCCCTTCCCTTTTGATGCCCAGCAGGGGGGCACCGGGGAGCCGTTGGGAGAAAGAAGATGGTGGCAGCCAAACTCACAATGGCAGCCTGGCAGCTCATGAGGGGGAAAGAGGCGGTGGCCACTGGCCCCCCGGCCCCCTCCACAGGGTCTGGGGAAATGGGGTTTAGGAAAAATGTCAGATGAACCCGACAACTGGATATGAGCCAGCAGTGTGCCCAAGCAGCCAAGAAGGCCAACAGCATCCTGGCATGGATCAGGGACAGTGTGGCCAGCAGGAGCAGGAGGTGATTGTACCCCTGTACTCGGCACTGGGGAGGCCTCACCTTGAGCACTGTGTCCATTTTTGGGCCCCTCGCTACAAGAAGGATGTTGAGGTACTGGAACGGGTTCAGAGAAGGGCAATGAAGCTGGTGAAGGGTCTGGAGTGTTTCTCCTATGAGGAAAGGCTGAGGGAGCTGGGATTGTTTAGTCTGGAGAAGAGGAGGCTCAGGGGGACCTTATTGTTCTCTACAACTACCTGAAGGGAGGTTGTAGGGAGGTGGGGGTCGACCTCTTTGCCTTAGTTAAAGATGACAGGACGAGGGGCAATGGCTTCAAGTTGCACCAAGGGAAATTTAGGTTAGATATCAGGAAGAATTTCTTTCCAGAGAGGGTGGTTAGGCATTGGAATGGGCTGCCCAGGTTGGTGGTGGAGTCCCCCTCCCTGGAGGTGTTTAAAAACCGTGTGGATGTGGTGCTGGGTGACATGGTTTAGGGACCCTGGCAGAGTAGGGTGAACAGTTGGACTTGATGATCTTAAAGGTCTCTTCCAACCAAATGATTCTATGATTCTATGACACAGCTGGCATGGGGTGCTTCAAAAATCACTGCGGCGAGCTTGTCAGAGAAGAAATACCCAGAAGCAAATAATATTTTAGACATTCTCCCCATTCTGACATTCAGCTGCCTCTTTTATCATTATATGGCCACCAGTAAACTAATTATTACCCAGATGTTTTCCCACTGGCCCTATTTAGCTGTTTTTAAGTAATTCATTTTTACTTTTTTTTTTCTGTTGCTTCTTCAGCTACATTCAGTAACTATAACAATACCTTTTCCATTCATGAACTCTGAGAACTCATCATCCCAGGAGTTGGAACTGGGGACGCTTGGCACATTGTTGTGGAAATGAAAAAATGAAACAGCTGTATCTTTAGGGTCTCGAAACAGCACTAGTATCTGAAGTGGGATAAAGAGGTCAACAATTTTAGATCATTTCTTTTCCCTGGCAACAAAAATGAGAGTATAACCAAACATTCTGCAATCAAGAACATACTAGGAGCTATAAAATATTTTATTAAGGCACAGCAAATTTATAACATGATCATAATAAAGACCTTGTTGCCACTTCTAAGATTTTCTCATGTCATGAAACAATTGTATAAAGAAGCAACTGGAAAAACTGTAATGTTGTCACTGAATATACTACCCCATAACTACCTAACACCTGGGAAATTATTAGGGACTATTTGCCAAATCCCTGCTAGGAAAAGCTCTGTTTGATTCTCCTTCAGGAAACTGCAGCTGTTACAAACATCTCCATTTTTCAAAGCATGGCAATAATATACTTGAAATCCTAGGAGACTGTAATCCTTGGAGAAGTGTAAACACTTCTGAAAACACATTATACACATTAAATCTTTTGTTATACACATTATGTTTTTTCCTGTCTCATACAGGAAAAAAAATAATTTAACAAGGAAAAAATACCCATCCTTTAATTACTTCTTTCACCTGTGGTACATCTTTTAAGTGCTACATATCCACCATTGTTCAGTCACCAAGTACCAGAAATATTTACCAGTGTGATTCTTTGTAAGAAGACAATGTCCCAGAGATACTGCTGCTGCTGCCACATTCATTCCCACCAGAGCTGTGCATAGAAAAGAGTAGCATAAAAGAACAAAGTGTGACACTCCATCCATTTTTGAGCAACAGGCTCTAGTCCTGTTCTTGTTTATGTCAACTACAGTGCCCCTAAAGCTACTGTAAATTGTAGGGGGTGCTCAACCAGCTGAGGCATCATGATAGTCCCACTGTCTCCAAGTTGCTTTCTCCCAGTGTCATCTGCTTGGGTGCAAGAAAAGGATGTGGCCACTGAAATTATTCTTGCATGCTGGTAATGTCAGAGAGAAACAAAACAAAACAGAAACAAAACTTTGGCTTTGCTCTTGAAAAGAGACTTGGGGAGGCAATCATAATTCAGATATGTTGCCAAAATCCTTGGAGATGGAATCTGCTCCATCCTCTTTAGAAATAACAGAAGCAGAACTGAAGACAGGTTTATTACATGGGTGCAGCAATGACCTGGGAGAGTTGCCTGGGGGAAACAGTCCCTAATAAAAAGGCATTACTCATCCAAGTTTATCTTTTCTCCCCTCTCAAATATTTCAAAAAAGAAATATTTTTATTTTCTGCATGACTTCATTTTAAGAACTTGGGGGGTGGGAGAGAGGGGGCAGGGCAAGAGAGAGAAAACAAGACTTTAAGTGGTTCAATACTTTCTTTTCACTAACCTGATATTTTTTCTGGATCTTCACATTCAATAAATGGTAGTTGTATGCTTACAGGTTTCCTCTGGATAGCTGTAAATATCAAATCACTTAAAATCTGAATAAGTCAGTTCACACCTGTAGCAAGAGACCCAGAAAACAAAACATAGCAGAGGTTTATATAAGATCTCAGAGCCTTCTCATTCCATGGCTTAATTCAGCATAATAGACAGTCATCAAATGACAACACAAAAGCTCTCAAATTATTGTAAACAGAATAATGTTTTCCATTCATTGGATCCTCAAGAGCTGAACTGTGACCTTCTTGGCTCACTTGTAACTGGTATGTAGAAAGCACAGGGGTGGAACAGACTTAATGATGCACTTAACATCTTTTCAATATATTCATAAAACAGTCAGTGACAGACAATAAAGGGAGCTGCCCTGGCTTTTACACAGAAACACCTGGGAAAGCTCTGGATAGGAGATGGAAGGAAAGAGCAAGAGGCTTTGCTCATTTTGCCAGTGAAAGTGTCAGCCTCTGTCTAGTGTCCTTGGTTAAGGATGAAATGGAGTCATCTCTTCAGTGACATTGCCAGTGCTTGTCCTCTCTTGTGCCTCTTGCTGTCTCCATCAAGTGCCTGTCACAAGTGCTAGAAGAACTGATACCCACTGGGCACCTGCATCTCTCACCACCCTTCACTCTCTGGAAGAGATCTTGCAACAGACCCTCCCCCCTACAGCAGCCCATCCCAGCTTGAGCCTGCTGTTTCCAGGAATCACATTTGCTCCACTGATCCTCTGCCAGTTGCTGACAGGACAGAGAGAGGGAACACGTATTCACCTCAGCCTGCAGCACCCTCCCCATGTCCTTTGGAGGTACCTGGAAGGCTTCCCACTGGAAGACAGATCTGCAGAGTGGCCACCACCTCCTGCAATCTGTGAGTCCCCTGTGAACACAGCTGCCAGAGGCACAGAGAACACACAAAGCAAACAGCTTCAACCTCTCACACTTTCCTGGGAAAGTTATTCCCAGAAAGAAGGAACTTCCACCCTATCTTATATTAAATGCCTTAGGATTCTTGGGTGGAAGCAACTGATATTTATACAATAATGTGTATACAATGTGTACGTGTCATACGTCTTACAGTGCATAAAAATATTACATTTACACACCACCCACTATCATATTTATGCATAAGACATTATATGATAAATAGCATTTCCCATTTACACACAGACCAGAGCCAAATGCATTAAGAATCTCCAAATCCATGTATCCATCTTCCCAGTATTAGCTGCATGTGCACAAATACAAATTAAAGTTATAGTTAATAAACCAAAAACCCCTACTCTGTAAATTCCCTATTGTCTTCTCAACTATGAGATGCATCCCTAGAAGTATTGCATCTTGGAGCTCCATCATCCTTCACCTCTACCTTATCAACACTTCTCTGTGTCAGAGTTTTCTCCTCCACTGCACACACCTCAGTTAGGGGAAACATTTTATATAGCGAGACCTTGCTGTAACTTAACTTTCATAATCCTTAATAAGTAAAAGTAACCAGGACATCATTAAAGCTTTGAGACAAATCCTTTGAAGGACCTCAGAGCAAGTCCTTTATCACTCCATGATCTTCTCAGCACAGAGGTGAGGCTGACAGGGAGATAGTTTTCAGGGTCCTCCTTTCTACACATTTTTATGGGGTCCCCTGGTAGCAAAACAGCAGATCTTTCAAGGTAAGTCCTTCAGACTTTGCCAACACTTCATTTAACTCATCAACAAAGGTTTTTTTTTCCTCAGCCATATTTTTTACAACCTTTTTCAATGTGAAACTGTTAGTGTAATGCACTAAGTGCTTTTAAACAGATATTTTTAAGTGGTGGAGTAGAAATCCTTGGCATTACTTCTGCCCTCCCCCAAATTCAATACATTTTTCCACCTTTCTTGAAGCTGGGTTGATCCTGTCCATTTATAATCTACAGAGCAGAAATTACTTTAGTAAGAAATCCCACTGAGAGAAAGTAATACTAGCAAGCTCAGCCACCAGGGAAAACAGAATTCCAAGATTAATCACCCTGTAAGAACAAACAGTAAAATATTGCATCTAATCTTATATACCACTAACAGGGGGAAGAAAAAAAAAATACCCCTGGTTGTTCCCTGGTTGATACACAGAAATTTTAAATCTTATTATCCTTATTTATATTCTTTTTTTAACCTCACGTGCATAGTTTACTCATCTGTTGGGTAAAGTTGATAATGAGAGGTTTTGAACCCTCGAACTTCTTGCCTGGAAAAGACGAAGCAGACCCTGATATGGTTGGCTAAGCCAGAGCACCCCTGAGAACAGGGACTCAAGGTGTTAAGCACAGGACACCAGTGTTAAGATAATCACCTGAAAACTAATTCCAACTGACCATCCTGGAGCATTCCAGGGCTCAAGGATGGATGAGCTCACCCCATGACCATATATGAGCAAAGGAAGCACTAAGTTCAACAGTGTGAAGACTATGGATGAGCACCAGAAGGAAAAAAGACCCTAACCCTAATTTTAATACACATGCTTAGACTATGTAGATTAACTCCAGGAACTCATTAGCATTAAGACTACCTTTTCCAGGAAATTCAATGAATATGTTTTTCATATGTATTAGATAGTGTGTTTTGCTTATTTGTTGGAGCACTTCGGGAGGAGAATCCTCAGTGCTGCAATAAAGAATGCCCACTTAAAAACAACTCTGTTGTTATTGGGTGTGTATCTAGGAATCCTTACCCAGCTGCACCCAGTAGCAAAGGGGTTTGGAAGCTCTGATTCTTTAATCACTGCTCCCTGCCCTAAGAGGGTTCACCGGCACAAGAGCCTCAAGGTGGGGCAGAAATGCCTGGGTCTCTGAGCTGTGCTGGACACAGAGCCGGCTCAGAGAAACTGCTACGCGGCAACTGCAGGTTCCCCTGAGCAGCAGGGCAAGGCGGTGTAGAGCCTGAGCTGCTGCCAGCAGCCACAAAGGGCCGCCGAGAGCGAGCTGCAGTGCGGGACAGCTACCCGCACCGAACTAAGCCGCTGTGCTAAACACGACCCCGCCCGTGCCGGCCCAGGGAGGTTGGGGGAACCGCGTCTCCTCCTGAGCCCCGGGTCGCAGCCCAGGGGCCCCGGAAGGGAGGCGCAAAGGCAGGCGGTGCCGCGCACGGCGCATGTGCAGCCATTGCCGGCGGGAAGGGCCGGGCTCCGGAGCCCAGCGGTGGCGGCGATGACGCTGCGCGTCGTAAAGGGACTGCTGCTGTTGGAGACAGCGGGGCTGGTCGGCGCCATCCTGCTCTACCGCGCCATGGACCGCAGCCAAGGTGCGGCGGGGCGGCCGGAGCTCATATCCCGGCGGGGATTGGGGGGGAAGCGGAGGTGGTTACCGCCGCCAACGCCTCCACGCCGGGGGCCCGCAGCAGCTCACACCGCTCGGCGAGTACCCTGCGCGCCAGCCTGCGTGTGTGCGGAGTCACTGGTGGGGCTTGTATTACCGGAGGTACACAGGGGTCACTTAGTTGTCGGGTCCTCAAGGGCAAGCTGCTGTTTAGCTTTCTAAAGCCAAAACCACGGGCAGTATTTGAAAGGCAGCATGTGCCCATCAGGAAGAAAAAAAGGTGAATCCTGCCTGTTTTGATAGTAATAGCACCGGCTCGAGTAAGGACTTAAAAGGGAGAGGTAGCTGCAAATCAGACAGGAATGGATCAGTCCTATTTCAGGCAGCTGGTGTTGAGCCCTTGAAGGGATGCCTGGACTCCTCTAGGTCTCACAGGCTTGACTTGTCCCAGGTAGATGACAGATCCAGCTGGCATGAGGCAGACACTGTCATCTTCAGATGGTTGAGCTTTAGTTCCTCAAGTCTCCCGGACTGCTGACTCAGGGCCTAGGTAACAATAATAGGCCATTACCACAAGCTTTGCAGACTTGGGTCTGCAGAGCAGTGGCTTTATTTTGCATTCAGGGCTCTCCAGGGTGCAGTGGCAGTTTGACACTTGCCAGTCAGTCCTGCTACCTGCAGGGTCAGCATGAGACAGAAGGCAGCTGCTGCTGCAGCTAGGAAGGCACAAATCCACCCATTTCAGCAGCTGTGTGGTCTTGTAGGTGAAGTTCAGCTTGAACCCGATGCAACTGCAGTAGTTTGCCTTTGTTATTCTAGATTCAGATGCTGACAAGTGCTGACACATAAGCTTTCTTTGCATCTCTATTAAAAATAAAGAAGCAAAATGGGGATTGACAGATGTGTCAGCTATAACTTAGCTGATAACTTGGTTACTGGACATTCATGTTTTCTCATTTCTCACCCTTTTCAGTTCTAGGTCCTAGTTCTTAGATGCTTTTGCAGAAGATTTTCTTGAGCTACAGTTTTGTAAGGTGCAGTGAGTGCATCTAACAGCTCAGTGTGCTCAGAATGAGGCTTTTACCACTTTTTTTTTTTGTGCTAGTACTAGCATTGATAAGATTGTTCTATGAGCTGCTGTAAATTATAACAGCATAAAGCTGTCATTATGCAGTTTTCTACTAGGTTGCCAGAGCAGCTCACAGAATCTGAGAGTTGTAGGGGTTGGAAGGGACCTAGATAATCTAGTCCAACCCATACTAGACTGCATCCAGGCAGGTTTTGAATGGCTCCAGAGAAAGGAGAGTCCACAATCCCTCTAGGCAGCTTGTTCCAGTGTTTCCATCACCCTCAAAGTAAAGAAGTTCCTCCTTAAGTTTAGATGGAACATCCTGTGTTCAAGAAGCTGCATATGGAAAGAGTAGTTTTCCCAATGTTTATTTGTACATCAATCTCTGAGAGGCTTTCCACTTCCTGTGATTCTGTAGCTTGTCAGAAAAAACTGTGGTGATAGGGTTGTGCATCAGTGACCTGAATACAGTCTGATAGAATTTTTAATAAAAGGAAAATCAGAACATATTATTTAATGGTGGCTGTAGCTAAGGAGTTCAGACAAATTTAGGTAAAACTAATCTAGTTAGAAATATAGTGCATTTAATTATTCATTCTAAAATATGTTGTGTAAAGTAACTGTGATCTGTCTTGTCAGATTTCAGATATACAATGCAGAAGAGGTTCCCATCAATTCTGGAAGGTGAGTTTGTTGGCTTCAGAAGGATGGTGGAAGCTTCTGTTGCATCTTATATACAACCCATTTTATTATTGGTTAAACCTTCCACAGACACTGTGGAAGTGTTTATTGTTTATGCATAGTTGTGGCTGGAGTGTCTGACTGTTGGGTAGTCTTCAGAAGCAGAGGTTTATCCATCCAACACAACTACCCACAATGTGGCTTTCTTCAGACTTGCCTAACTTAGAGCTGACATGGATTTTCCTATTTTTCAGTGTATTACAAATCCAATGAGTGGTCTGGAATTCATGGCATAAGGGAGAATGACCAAATGACATGGTTAAGCAGCAAGAACTGAAGTAAGAAAGATATAACTCTAAAATAATTTTACAATTATATTGTAAAAATGTCCACACTAAAATATCCAGTTCATCTTTTTGACTTCTTGCCTTTGAACTTGGTTTTCAGCCCCTTGTGCCTGAACTGTTTCTTCCTCTTGATGATGCTTTTCACATCCCTATTGTGAAGCCACTTGTCACGCTCTATTTCCCACTGGATCTGTTTGACATCTGTAAGAGGAAAGGTGAGAAATAAAGAGCTGATGGATACCTCCAACCATAATGTGGAATACAGAAAATCATGTAAAAGTTAACACTTGCTACTGTATTTATAATGTTAATAAAGTGCAAGCTGCAAACTTTTCTTAACACTAGAGAAAGTTTTGGGTTTTTTGTTTTGCAGAACATAGCCTTCCATCTCAGAATTTCAAGAGTTGAAGCCACTGCTTTGTGTTTGACTAATGCCAGACATGCTTGTGTTAGGGGTACACAGTGTTTGAGTGCTGCTGTTAACATTTTTCAAGTAACACCAGCCACACTTGTAAAAGCTCTGCAAAAGACTAACTATTCAATCAGTACATACACAGTTAATTCATTAGAATTACTTTTGGGAAAGTACTTTTGCTTCACTGATACTGCATGGAAATGTTCCAGTAGGAACAGCCATGCCTTATGCCTGCCCTTCACAAGAATCCAGGACACTTTATCAGAGCAAAATTCACACAAACACCTGACAAACAACACACTGCCCATCCTTATTTACAGAGTAGAAGGGCCACATGAGCTCCTCCTCCTGTTTTCTGAAGCCTTGTTCACTCCCACAGTTAGCACTGAACATCTCTCATAAATTACTGTCCCTACTCTGTGATTCCTGACCATGTATTTCAGTTAAAGAAGGTGGCATCTTTTTAAGTAAAGAACTTAAAGTAGTAAGACAGCATCACAACTGCTATTTGTAGTGTGTACTTACTTGCATTATCCCTGTTGGCCATTGCATTCATGCCAATATTGTCAAACTTAGACCCAGCATTTTCATCCAGCAGATAGCCAAACTTTAAAGAGAGAAATATTAGCATTTTATTAAAAAGAAACAGGCAAAATGCTTGATCACTGATATCTAAGTACTGGTCAAACTCACCTCTTCTGCAGATGCCAGTATGTTGGAATCTTTATGTTTTCTCTTCTTTCCCCTGTTGGATCCTTCATACAAAAAAATCATAGTCTTAGAAGTAGAAACTCAAGTTCACAAAAACACTAAAATAAAGTGTTACCATGTTTTTGTTTTTACTTGTTTAATGAGACCCATCTAAAATAGTCAGAAACATTTCTTCTCTACCTCCCTTAAAAAAAAAGGGGAGAAGTATGTTTCCAACCAAAAGCTAAGCAACACAAATCTGTGCATCAGGTGTTAAAAACAGACACACAAACTGCCTGTGCAACTCCATCCTTCCTTCAATAGTTCCTCCTTCCATTCCCAGTCCTCCCTCAGCAGACTGTCACTCTGAATTAGGCCACACCAGGTGGAGGAGACCACCTTTGCATTTATGGCTTATTCAAATAGTACCAAACAATCTCACACCCTGTGCATGTGTTTCAAGAACAACAGAGACTACCATTTCTTTTTAGGTGTATTTGTCATAGTGGGTTTTTACTTGTAAAAAAAGTTTCAGCAGAGCACTCACAACCAAATCTGAGTTTTCTTCAACTCAAACAATTAAAAAATGGTTAGTTGTGTGCTATTCTTTTATTCCTCAGCAACAAAAAGGTAGGAAATATGATACTAAGATACACAAAAATACAAAGGCTAGAAGCAGGTGTTATGTAAACCATGTGTGTTGGTAAATTTGGTGAAATTACAACCTCATGAAAGATGAATATGCATTAATATCTTACCTCCTCTACCTTCAGTCATCTTCCTGTGACCTTGTTATTTTTTTAAACACCCCACTAATCTGCTTTTCCAGCCCACATGTTTTTTGTATAGCAAATTTAGGTTTATTCCTTTCTGATCTTCAGCAAAGGTGAAGGCATTATTTTATCTTTTAATTGGTTTCCATATTTTTGTGTACAATATTTGTATTCCTTCTTTCTCAGTGAAGCTGAAGAGAAATGCACTTTCTCGTGTTCATTTACAGTCTTAATTCAACTTTTGCTGTGACTTCTGGGCATTTTACAAGCAATTTTCCTCTTNCCATAAATACACCCCCTTCTTCATCCATATCCTCCTCAAAGTCTTCCTCCATACTTCCTAGGGAGACTTCCTCATCATCCAGATCACTAAATTCATCTTCATCATCAGAATCTTCCCAGTCAGCACCAGATTCCTCACTTCTTCTGCCCTGCTTATCACCTTTGGTTTTCTTTTTAATATTACTAAAAAAAAATTACATGTAACAAGCTTAGCAATTCATCTGGCAAAATACATCTTGTATCCACATAACATCTATCCATGGGCAAACACTATGTTAGAAAAGCTCAACACCATTTCAAACTGCTGTCAATGCTGGCTGAGACCCAAGAAACCTGCATTATGCACTCAGGTGTGTTTTCAAAAGGGAACTGTATTCTAAAACTAAACCATTTAAAGAAGTCCTGGATAGAATATTCTGAAATTACCAGAAATGGCAGCTTCTGTATTTTATCTCCTACATGTCCTTTCTCCTTTTCAGAAAGAGTTTTCTGTAAAACACACAAACTGCTGGTATCCCTAGCAACCCTGCTAAAGGAAAAAATAAGATTATTTCTTTTGTTGTTTTTCATTGTTGTGTAGTTTTGTTTGTTGGGGGTTTTTTTTGTCCTTTGTTTGTTTGTTTCTCTTAAAGATGGTTCTTCACATACTGGATTCTTACTTCATTTTGGTCTCCTCTTTGCTATTTTTTACTCACACTGGTCTAGATCACAAAAATGTTCATGCTTCACTAGAAGTTAAAGCTTTAATTCTCCTTTCACTTCAAGAAAAAAAAAAGGTTTTGTACTCACTCAAGCTGTATTGCAGATAATTAAATTAAAAAGAGGCTACTTAATCATTCACAGTTGGACTTGATCTTAAAGGTCTTTTCCAATCTAAATGGTTCTTTGGTTAATGAAACTGCTGCCTTCCTGAGAACTAAGCCATGTGATTCTGGATGCCACAAAGTTTATTTACTTGACCAGGTCCAGTTACAGCCAGTTCTTACAGAAGCAGCACCATTATGCCTCACTCTCCTTGCTTTTGTATTGGCAATTTTTAAGCAGAAACCTGAGACAATGAAAAACAAGTAGATTTTTTCCTTGCTTACTGGGTTGTATAAATAAAATACTGCAAGTTTCATGTGTCAAGCACCACAGGTTCATGATGCTTCATTATGAGGAATGCAGAAAAGCAGCATCACCCAGTGTTTCTAAAATTCTAAATTCTGTTAAGTCTTACCCAGCAAAATCAAGGTCATCCTGGTCAACATCAATGGCATGATCAGCAGCTTCAAATGTATCTATGGGGAAAAAATACTGTTTATTACTACTAAAGTCAAACAAAGAAACTTGAAGTCATTGTGAAATGTATTATTTTTAGGTATCATTTTCCTGAACTGCATCAGTAATAAAGGGTCCCAATACCAAAGGGTATATACTCCTACAGAAAAATACACCCCAAAACAGTTAATTAATATTATTAATANGCAGTTATTATTACATAGCTGTATTAGAAGAGTAAGCTCTTACTTATGACAGCAATTTAAATGGAAGTTACCCATCTGGAAAAAAAAAATCAAAACTAAGTCTAAAGAAATAAATTACCAAGCACCTTTTTCTTTGTTGTTACTTTTTTTTTGAGATCTTTTCATAATTCTTCCTACTGTAGCCAGTTATTTGTGTATAAAGCTGGTTTTGCTACTGACAGTGTTTTTGGAATGAGAGAGACATGTCTCCTTTGCAAGATTTTATACCCAGATGCCTTTTTATTCCCACTCTCACCTAGGAGACTGTGCCTGGAAATACTTCTCTTGAGATTTGCTCTACAGAGAAGCACTTACCACTTCTTAAAAGCCAAAAACTCACACCTAGGTAACTAAATTTGAATTTACATATGCAATTCCATACTAGATAAACTACTTTTAAAGCTGTTTCCTCTCATTTATTGACAATAAATAGTATTTTACCTAGGCCAGTATCATCTTCAGATACATCCATAAATACACCTCCTTCTTCATCCATATCCTCCTCAAAGTCTTCCTCCATACTTCCTAGGGAGACTTCCTCATCATCCAGATCACTAAATTCATCTTCATCATCAGAATCTTCCCAGTCAGCACCAGATTCCTCACTTCTTCTGCCCTGCTTATCACCTTTGGTTTTCTTTTTAATATTACTAAAAAAAAATTACATGTAACAAGCTTAGCAATTCATCTGGCAAAATACATCTTGTATCCACATAACATCTATCCATGGGCAAACACTATGTTAGAAAAGCTCAACACCATTTCAAACTGCTGTCAATGCTGGCTGAGACCCAAGAAACCTGCATTATGCACTCAGGTGTGTTTTCAAAAGGGAACTGTATTCTAAAACTAAACCATTTAAAGAAGTCCTGGATAGAATATTCTGAAATTACCAGAAATGGCAGCTTCTGTATTTTATCTCCTACATGTCCTTTCTCCTTTTCAGAAAGAGTTTTCTGTAAAACACACAAACTGCTGGTATCCCTAGCAACCCTGCTAAAGGAAAAAATAAGATTATTTCTTTTGTTGTTTTTCATTGTTGTGTAGTTTTGTTTGTTGGGGGTTTTTTTTGTCCTTTGTTTGTTTGTTTCTCTTAAAGATGGTTCTTCACATACTGGATTCTTACTTCATTTTGGTCTCCTCTTTGCTATTTTTTACTCACACTGGTCTAGATCACAAAAATGTTCATGCTTCACTAGAAGTTAAAGCTTTAATTCTCCTTTCACTTCAAGAAAAAAAAAAGGTTTTGTACTCACTCAAGCTGTATTGCAGATAATTAAATTAAAAAGAGGCTACTTAATCATTCACAGTTGGACTTGATCTTAAAGGTCTTTTCCAATCTAAATGGTTCTTTGGTTAATGAAACTGCTGCCTTCCTGAGAACTAAGCCATGTGATTCTGGATGCCACAAAGTTTATTTACTTGACCAGGTCCAGTTACAGCCAGTTCTTACAGAAGCAGCACCATTATGCCTCACTCTCCTTGCTTTTGTATTGGCAATTTTTAAGCAGAAACCTGAGACAATGAAAAACAAGTAGA
>VYZU01070806.1:25407-52814 GCA_013401355.1 Ceyx cyanopectus
ACAAAATTACAGGCACTGATCTTTATGACATGTTTTAAAAAACAAAACAACCTGCAGATTGTTTCATATGTATTTGCCAGTTGAAAATTCTAATGGTTTCAAACATATCCCAAAGTTTCACTAACCTCATGCTTCAAAAGTTTTTTAAACCCCCTACTGCAATGAATATATTAAAAAGAAAAAACAAGGTCAATTAAACAAAATAAACCAATAGTGATCTCCTAAGGAGGCACTCACCAGTAACCAGTATTTTGATTTAATAAGAACAAACCATTCCCAAATGTGTACCACTACAATTTTAATATTACAGCTGCATTTTAATGTCATAATCTGAAAGGAAAGCCAACTAAATGGAACAAACTATGAATAACAGAAAAAAAGAAATACACAGAAAACTAAAGCCTATTTTTTTTTGCACTGTTCCATTCTAATATGCTTTGATGCTAATAACATAAGCAAGGTATAGTCCTTTTATTTTTTTATATATATACTTCTAGTACATAAAAATAACAACCCACAAGACTTTCATCATTACCCATTGTTTAAGGCCTCTTTGTTACTATGTCAACTTAACTGTAGACTACAAGCTCTGATTGCTTGTGTTTATAAGTAATATTGTTTCTTAAGAACCTCAGAAAAATGTTTAAATTATGTCCTAAGGAAAGTACTATCATCACAAATTACTCAAATTAATCCAATTTTTCAAACACTTTGAATACCAGAGAATGCTTAAAAATGTAATGGGGGATTATGGGATTGCATTAGAAAACAACACTTAAAATGAATGTCCACAAGCATTTCAGTACCTGTGAAAAAACACTTCATCCACTGGGATTTTGCTTTCATCTTTGGCACGGAATTCCTTACTGTTGACTGGAAAAAAGAACAGTTACCTCAAGCTGAAATGATTGTGATTCTCTTAAAAGGTTGGACAGCACTCACAGAGGTACAGATACTCAGTGTAAAGCCCCATGGGAAAAATCAAGAGGCCAAGTGGTTCTAATCTATGTGCCAGCAGGGGAGGCTTTGTAACTACTTACAGTGGGATTGCATGTTTGATGAAAGGAAAAAAAACAAAGGTAGGAAATGGAGAATGTCACAGTCATGCACTAAAATCCTGAAACTGCTTCTGCCCAGCATTCCTGGCAGTAGGAGGAAAGCTCAGCAGCAGCTGCAAGGCAGGAGCAAACATAGCTGAGCATGTTGAAGAAGGGATTGTGCCTCACCCAGTCTCCATTTCTGAGGAACTGAGGCAAAATATGTCAATCTGCAATAGCAGTTCCTGTGGAAAAGCTTTTTACCCTCATAAAACCCCCTTCCCTCCTCTACCTCAGAAGTAAATCAAAGGAGAAAGAGCTACTGATTATCTCAGTGGGCACAAACTAACACTTGCTAAGTGACAACAGTCCAAGTTTCTGAAAACAGATCAGCATATTCACAGAAATTCTAAACTTTAGACATAAGATTGCAAACTACCCAGGGGATGTATTTCCTATTAGGGGGATGAGGGAAAAAGATAACTGTAAAAGGTATAGGAGGCATTGCAGGTCATGGCACAGAAAACAAGGCATGCAGTTTTCAGCAGCTGCCCTTTGCTCTTATATATTTCTTGATGGAATAGCTAAACAGAAGGTATGATCTTCTAAAAAAAAAAAGGAATTAATTACTAGCATAGAAAGTAACTGACACTTAGAGGGGAGAAACAGCATAAAAAGAAAGGTATTAAAAAATTTGGTGTGTAAAGCCAAATGTTACAGTAGAAAATAAGATCTTTTTCTACTCAAAATGCTAACAGTTAAGGTAACTGATTTATCTCAATTGTTCTTAAAATGACTGAGTGGATTCAAAGTCTCATCTGTGGAGGTGCCATGAACCTTTACAAGAAAGTTAAGCCTGATCCTGAACATCAGGCACCACCACTGCCCTGTGGACAGGACTTTCTTATATTGCTAGCAGAAATAGCACAGACAGTGTAGATAACACAAGTCTACAACAACCAGACAAGAATTTTTTAGCCATCATAATGTTAGCTGAAAAGAAGAGTGGATTACCTGCAAAGTTCTGCATGTCTTTCATAAACTGCTTTTTCTTTGGCTGCATTACCACACTGCTGGTGTTTTCTGTGGCAGAATACAAATCAGAAACAAATTACCTCATTACTATTTAAAAACTGAAGAGGAGCTGATACTGATTCTGTATACACCAAAGCATTTTGCTGCCATCCACAAGGACCTCAAGAGGCTGGAGAAATGGGCTGACAGGAACCTCATGCAGTTCAACAAGGGGAAGTGCAAAGAAAATTGTTTCTTGCAGCCCTGAAGACTGACCCTGTTCCTCTCTTACACCATAAGCACCTCAAATACTCAACATGCACAAAATGTTACTTGGCAATCTGGGAAAAAAAAAACAAGTAAGAATTTTCTACCTTTGCCTTTGTTCAGTTTGGGATTTCTGTAAACAAAGCGATCCAAGAACCTCATTAATGTGAAATCCTGCAAAGGGTCACCAGAGTACTGGATGTGATTTCCCTGAAAGAAGGAGAAAAAAACCACCATAAAACCAATAAGGTCTTGATTTTAGAAAGTCAGCAACTAAAGACAGATGATTCAAACTGGCATCAACATTAAACCACACTTAAAAAGCTTAAATACTTAAGGATACTTTATCACATAGGCCTGACCAGTTAATACACTCCTGTACAGATTGTTATTTAATTTAAATATTTTCTTAATTAAAAAACACTTCCTTCACTTTGTTTCAGTCATCAAGTGCCCTGCAATTGTATTCTGTTCATAGTAGTTAATACTCAGCACTACTTAGCTGCCATGTATTCAAATAAAAATATTTTAAATATATATTTGCATAGGTTTGGGTATTTTTGGCACAATACCAAACCAATATTTAAAAAACTTTGTTCAAACAGCAAGGTTCCCCAAACAGCTCACTTTAAATAAAAAGATAGAGCAAAACTCTTAAAAAACATGTAATACCCATGTTTCTACCAAGTTAGTTACCTCTGTGAGCAGTCTGCTTTAGATAAAACTGTAATTCCATGCAAAGCTTTGCATTTGAGTGTATGTTACAGTGCTGCAGAGCTGCTAGTTACCTGCAGACTGCAAGGAAACTTTATAATGTATTTTTTCAAATGTCAAAAGGTAGTTTACATAAAAAAAGAAACTTAAAAGCTACAGACTAATAAAAGCACTTACTTCCAGTATTGTTTTGGCAAATAAGGCCACGGATGGATGAAAATGTTCAGAAAGCTGAAAAATACAAACCATTTATTTATTTCTACTTCAAAAAATAAATGCAATTATTACTTATGTTGACTTATCAGACTCTGGACAACACCACTATGTCATAAGACCACTCTAACTCACCAGATGATGTGCAGACACACATGGGAGTGCAAGGCTGATGTGCTCTTCCCTTGAACAACTGAAGACCTTCAAGTTCTAATCTTATGTTTGTGTTAACTGCATATGTTCTCACAATTCTATTTAATTCAACATTGAAAAGCTTTACTGATAAAAGCTAAGATCCAAAAAGTAAAAAAGATTATTATTGTCCAAATCTCCACTTAAGAATTCCTATTCTCTACTCCAGAATATCAGCATTTTATGCAACACATGCAAGCTTAAAGCAACACAAGAGTGTCTTACCTTCTTCAGTTCCCAAAGGCTTGTACTTTCAGCACCACAATATAAAGGACTTCGGTGCATGGGATCATACAGAGCTCCACTCTTCCTGCCTGAGGGGAAGAGGAGATGAAAATGACTGCAATGTCACCAGGTAACTTGATGAAAGCATTATTTTTGTTTCACCATGGTGGTAATGCTGCCCATCATTCTTAGCTGCACCACAGGCCACAGATTCATTCAGCTGCCCTTCCCTGATGGATGATCTGGTTCACAGGTGAGTTCCTACAAGCTTCCAAGGAAGCTCCTGAAAATTCCTGCTCTGTTCCAAAAGGTCCTCAGGGAAGAATGAAACTAGAAGTGGGTCCAAAGCTAGATGAATTGTTCTAGCAAGCTTCACAAGCAAATGAGCAATTACACATCCTAACCTTAGCTACATTGCTCTGGAAGTGCTTCATCTTAGAAGCAAAAAAACTCCTGAGCCTGTCTGTTGCTTAGGAAGGCACAAATGCAATAAACCACATAAAGTAAAATAGAGTAGCAGACTGATACAGTCTCTTCATCACTGCTGAGTTAATAAAGAACAATTATTCCAACTGATTGCTTTGAATCACACTTTAATTTGAAAAACAAAACTAATGTTTTAATCAATTTTGCAAGTCTTGACCAATGCATTATGTTAATGAATGTTAGAAGCTCAATGATTATGTTTTCTTGACAATTTACCTCCCATATTCAAATGATGCACCCACGAAGCTGCTGAATTGGAATCATTTATTTTAGTGGAATTTTCCACTGTGCTCCTCTCTTCTCCTTCTACTGCTTTGTCCACATCCACAAATTTTTCCTCAGACTCTTCAGCATCTTCTTGATCCTTAAAGCACTCTTCATCATCTGAATCCTAAACAACAAAAAATGCTAGCGAGGTGCTTTTCCTTTCCAGTTTTATTCTGACTTATTAGAAAAATGCACATGGAGTTCTTAAGAAGCTACTTAAAAATATGTAAAAGAATGATGTTTAAGCAATACAGATTCTGGGCTTTGATACAGGACTTAAAATTGAACTTTAAAGCTTATATCACACAAGTGATATATAATAGTTAGGAACTATATAATAGTTCCTCCTCACCTGAGGAAAAAAAACAGCTTTTGGGTGAAGAAAGTTCACCTGCTTAAATATACAACACTTAGCAAAATAATCCTCTCTCTGGGAATGAGTGCACAAGACCCACTAGAATGCTTAAAACACCTTCAACCATGCAGATCTTTAAGATAGTTACAATTGTTCCAAGTGCTTTCTTGTGTAACATCATAGCAAACCCTCAGATTACTAATAAACAGGTTAGGGAGAGGTGCTTATGAAGCTGTTTACTGAAAAAACAATGAGATAAAGAAACAATCTTATACCATATGATCCTGTAGCTGGACCCTCAACTCTGGTTTTACTTTCAGAAGCTCAGAGAGGAGGTACAGGGTTCCACAAATGAAGGGGGGCATTTGCCCACAAGTGACTTGAAGCAACCTCTTCACAAAGGCCTTGACACGCCGCAACACGACGTCTGCCTTCAGGGACTTATAGACAAGGTTAAGAAACATGGATGGCTTTGAACAGGTTGCTAAAGCAGGATCCAGAAGCTTCCTGTAGAGCACACAGGAGAAAATACTGCTGATTAACATAATACACTCAGGAGAATAATTACCATTAACAACAATCAACTAGATTTTTCAGAGTGCCACCTAAAGGACCTGGCTCCCCAATATTCAGAAGCATTATGATCAACCCTGAACTGCCAACAGTTGGGGAGTGTTTCTAGATGTATATAACATTACAGTTTAAAAAACAAACCAAAGCTGTATCAGTAAACAAAAAAATCTCTAAGAAAATACAAAGAAATTGAGTTAAATTGAAAACAGCTTCAAAATTTAAGATATTCAAAGTAAGAAACCAATCTGATTTATTCCAATGTTCAACAAAAATAGAAAGCAAATGGTCAGCCACTAGCATGCTTCACAATCAGACCAGATATATGTGTTGACATGTTCATTTTCTGCTCCACTTTTTTTTTTTCAGGCTGCTGGGCCCAGAAAGGCCTCTTAATGCATTCACATTCTGGGAGAATTTGAGTTCCCTTTTTAAAAATTAGCAACTTCCCTTCAGTCAACTGAACAGAAGCCTCTAAGAGTCCTACAAAGAATCTAATCAATCAGCTGGGACCAAAAATTATAAATAAATAAAAAAGATTTTTTCCTAACATGATGCTTTCCAATTGAAGAAACTAGATTGTGTAAAGAATTTGTTAACATAGTATTTCCCTGCCCCACTCATGAAAAAAAAGTAAAAAAAAAGAATTAATCTATTATGTGACTAAAACATACTATGTGTAAATTATTTCAGAAGAAGTAGCTACCTATGAGTTTCAAATAACATCTGGAATTAAAACCTGCCACCTGAATATAGTGCAAATGATTAAATGCTCATGTTTTCTTCTCAAGACTACTATTTGCTTTATCCCCAAGACAAAAAAATCACATGCATTTTCTTCTATTTCATACAAAACCTTAGAATTTTTTAGATGATGAGACACAAAACTTCCAAGATCTTAAAATCAACATGTTTAAATTATAAAAAAAAAAAAAAAAAAAAAAGCAGAGCTGACACTCACTTGTAGAGTGCTGTGTAGTACCTATCTGATACTGACTGATGAGAGTCCATCACCTGGAACAGTAACATCAGGGCCTGGACGCTGGTACCGAAGTTCACGAGATGCAGAACTTTGAACAGCGTGTCCATTTGTTCTTTCACCTTCTCATCACCAGTCTCAGCATAAGGATAAGCTCTGTTCACCCCACACAGAAGAGCACTGAGCATTTTGGATTCAACATCTTTTTTCTTAATGCAGTTGCGAAAAAAGCAGAAGTACAAAGTTATCAGCTTGCTGGCCAAGGCACTCTCTTCGTGGCTGAGCACGATCTGGTTCAGAAAGCAGATGGCATAATACTGAGTTTTCACATGAATGTTTGCCCGGTACAGAAGCCTCTCCACCTCGCTGCACACAACTCCCTTCATATTGGGATGCTTGTGAAGCAACGTCTCTAAAAGATAAGAGGCTTTGGTGGCAATTTTGTTCTGAGGGTCTCCCAGTTTATTTACCAGCTGGACGAGCAGAGCTTTCTCCTGCTCAGGCTTGTGACAGAGAAGCTCGTGGGCAGCTGCCAGCGCCCGGGACTTCGGTGCCGCCAGGGAATCGTGGCTCAGTGTTTCCAAGGTCTGCACAAACTCTGCCACCTGCAGTTTCAGGTGATGCTCAAAGTACCACAGTATCAACCTCCTGTCTCTTGAATCCCTGTTGCCACTCGACATCTTCTCTATGTTGTTGCAGGGTCGCTGGGAGAAAGACCAGAGCTTTCGATTGTCTGGCAGGAGATCTGAAATCAGAAGCTCCTTGAAGGTATCCAAAGCCATGAGGCTCTGGTGCCTGCTGCCCTTTTTCTTTACGAGGTTTACCAAGCTCTCAACAAACTGGAGACTGTGGACAGCACTGTCCTGAATAAGGAGGGTCATTGCAGCCATCCTGTCAGCCAAGGTACCTGATGACACAACAGTTTTCATCCACGCCGAAGAGGCCCCCTTCTGATAATCTGTCTTGTTCTTATACAGGTCTAGCTCATGTTGGTACAGCTTCTCTGCCAAGGCTTTATACTTGGACAGAAGCACCTGGTTTTGCTGCTCTGAAGAGAATTCGTTGGTATATTCCAGGTCATACCATTTGCCCCCTGGTTTAATCAGTATCACTTGCCTAGCATGAAATTCAAAATCTTCTTCCAGCTTCTCCTTCTTTGCTGAAAGGTGCTGCTGTTCCTGAGCACCACCAGCTAGCTTCTTGCTGTCTTTCACACCACTTGCCTTTTCCTTAATTTTTTTTTCTTTTTTCCCTTCTAACGAAGGTTTATTTTCTTTCTTGCTTTTCTCCTTCTTCGAGGGCTTCCCTTTCTCCTCTCTGCACACACTGCCATCACCGTCATTGTCCTCCTCCTCCTCCACCACCAGGCAACTTTTGGCGTACTTGCCGAGCCCCAGGGAGCTGACGAACGCCTCCAGCTCCCCTTCCTTCAGGTCGTCGATCGCATCCTTCTTGCCGCCATCCACCACCTCCTCCTCCTCGTCCACGGCGCACAGCATCAGATAATCTTGCTGCGGGGCGACAAGGGATGCTCGTTACAGGCGGACCTGGAGCGAGGCCCGCCGGCTTCCCGCACACAACTCCGCCCCACAGAAGAGCCCGGCCCGGCCGACTCGTGTTCATGTGCTCCCGCTCCCTCCCGCCTCCTTTACCTTGGTGCCGCCGAGGCGCAGCACCTCTTCCAGCGTGAACTCTCCGGCATCTCCATCTCCATCTTCTTCTTCTTCATCGTCCCGTTCGCCGCTGTCGCCGGCCGCCTCCTTCGGGTTCCTCTCGCCGAATCCCCACCAGGCCGCCATCGCTGCCCGCCGGAAGCTCCGCACGCGTGATTCCGGCCCCGCAGCCCGGCGGGAAACGCGGGTCCTGCCAGGGGAGTGGAGGGCGAGTGCGGAGCTTGCCGGGGAGGCGGGAAGGTGAGCGGCCGAGGAGCGTCTCAGACAAACTTCAGCCAAACCTCAGCCTCCTTTGCCCCGGCTCCCGCCAGTGTCTGCTCTGTCGCGGCTCCTCACGTAGCGCTTCCAGTGACCCGGTGAGGAGGAGGAGGAGGAAGAGGAGGAGGAGGAGCTGCCGCTATGGTCCCGCTCTTCGCGCGCCGTGCGCTTGTCTCCGCTCTCCTGAGCTCCGCCGCCCGCCGCCGGCTGCCCCGACATCCCGGTAACCGCTGCCTTTCCTCACCGCCCCCCCTCCCCCCCGGGATGTTGGGGCGGGAACTGAGCCCCTTCCCCTCCCTTCTCCCGCCCTTCGTTGTCTCCCCACAGCTCCGGCGGCGGCGCGTCCCTGCTCGGGCGCGGGGGGCCGTGCGGAGGCCGATGGGCGCAGCGGGGACGGCGCCATGCTCCGCCACCTGCTGCGCAAGCTGCGGGCCACCGGGCCGGTGACGGTGGCCGAGTACATGCGGGAGGCGCTCACCAACCCCGGCCAGGTGCGGGAGGGGCTGGGGCAGGGCCGGGGATGCTGCTCCTGAGCAGCCGCAGTCCCGCAGCGCTGCTGTCCCGCATTGCCGCTCACCGCGTCTCCGCCTCCTCTCCCCTCTCCCCGCAGGGTTACTATACGCGCGGCGGAGGCATCGGCGAACGCGGAGATTTCGTCACTTCACCTGAGATAAGTCAGATATTTGGAGAGGTAACGCATATTTATGTCTTAAGGATCTTCTGTTCGCTCTCAAGTGACGTTGGTTTTGTAGGGGGAAGCTGGGGGGGGGTGGGGGGTGTTTTGGGAGATCACAGACTGTCTAGGGCTGGAAGGATGCTCCAAAGAGCATCTAGTGCAGCCCCTGCAGTGAGCAGGGACACCCTCAGCTAGAGCAGGCTGCTCGGGAAGACCTTGCTGATGCATTTTGGGACATCATCTCTGCTCAGCAACACCTGTGTTCAGACAGAACTCGGGTATAAGTCAGAGGAGCTGTGGCAGTTCCCCAGTGTGAGAACTCTCCTCATAAATCATGCTCAGGTTTTGGTGTGGTTGGCTGTGGTTTGGGTACTGTTCCTGGCAGTGAGGAACAGCTGAACACTGTTTTTGGTGACACTTTGGTAAGTGCAGTGTCCTGAGGAGCAGGTGTCTGGAGGCAGTTGGGCAGTGACTTGCATTTGAGCCTTAAGTAAAAGTTCTTGCCTCAGACAGAAAAAAAACCCCACGTATTTACTGATGGACTTGCTTGTGCTGAGCTGACAGCAGACAATTGCCATTTTAATAATTAAAGAAGGCTGAATTATCTATCCTAATGATTTTTTAAAATAACATTAAAATGCAGATAGAAAAATGCATATTCAGGCAAACGACAGCACTGTCCACAGTTTTTCAGGTTACACTGTGGCTCTTTCTTTGTTGTTTCTCACTGTCAGTTAATAGGAATATGGTTTATTAGTGAATGGATGGCCACAGGAAAACCCAAAGCATTCCAGCTGGTGGAACTGGGCCCAGGGAGGGGCACTCTGACTGATGACATATTACGGGTAGGTGAAATCTAATATTGATTCTTTATTTCTGGCTTTATAGCTGCTCTGATACCTGAAGAGATGATGTTTGGTACTGGGGTTTAACCTTTCCTAGGGACCAAATAAATCAGGAGATTTGCAGCTTAGACTGCTGTGAAGTTGTGTCAGTCCCTTTGGGAATTTCAGGGGCTTATTTCTTAACCCATTCTGTCATGCCTCCATGGCTATTCGTTAAAATACTCCCAATTCAAAGCATAATAGCTAATGGGATTAAGTACCTCAGAAAAAAAAATTATTCTATTTACTTATGTTAATGAAAAATAACTGATGACACAGTGAAATCTAGGATATTGAGCACTTCTTGGTGTTTGGGAAAACTGAACAGTTTTTTCTTCTAAAGCTAAATTCTCTGCAGGCTTTAGAGGAGCTACTCTCTCAAGCTGTTACTATCCTAAATTAGCATTTCACATTGTTCTCACAACTGTATAATGTGTGCTGTATTTTGACACTTTTAAAAGAAGCTACACTTCCAATAAAATTGATGAATCTGCTCCTTTTCATTCTGGAGGAGGAAGACACCAGTCTCTTCCACTGAGACTGTTTAAATTAATGAAAACCAAGTACATGTTTTATCTTGAATAGAAACAATTAGATTAAAGGTCTCTTAAACCTTTGATGTTTACAGCACATGTCTGTGCCTAACAGAATTCATCTGCTTTTATAGGTCTTCAAGCAGCTTGCCTCTTTACTTAGTAAATGTGATGTTTCTATTCATCTGGTAGAAGTGAGTCCCAAACTCAGTGAGATCCAAGCACAGATGCTGACAGGAGGGAAGGTGCAGTCAACCCCTGAGGACAAGTCTGCTTACATGAAAGGTGTCAGCAAGACTGGAGTTCCCATCTTTTGGTACAGAGACATTCAGGATGTGCCAGCAGGTAAGAAGCTTGAATGTCTTGGTAGAGAGATGGTGGCCCCCTCCCCTTGCAGCTTTTGATCATAGAATCATAGAAGTTAGAAGCTATTAACTAGCTTAATTCATCAAAAATAATAAAAATGGTTTAATTTTCAAGTGGAAGCTGCTATGGAAGCATTAATCATCTAATATTCTTTTTTACCTTCCCCCAGGTTTCAGCTTTTACCTAGCACATGAGTTTTTTGATGCCCTGCCAATACATAAGTTTCAGGTATAGCAAGAAGATTATTGTAATTGTGACCATCTGCTTAAATTCATTGTCTCTTTGAGGAAGAACAGAATTAGGATGCAAAACAAGACACATATATTTCCTCTGGTGATAAAATTTTTAACTGAATTTGGACAAGTAAGGCTTAAGTTGGGGGTAACTGTACAAGTTTTTTTCATTCAAGAACAATTAATAATTTTAGAAAGCTAAAGATTTCTTTCTGCTGAGAATAAGTCTCAAGAGTTTTTTTTATTTCTTATGCCACATTAATGTTGTGGGGGATTTTTAATTTCCATATTATTTTACGTAGCTCTACTAACAAAGACTGAAGGGCTTTTGTTTGAATGACTGTAAAAATAGCAAAAGGGAGGCTAGTAAAAATTCCAAATAAATTTTCACTTTTAGTTTGATAATTTATGAAAATGACTGGTAGAATATTTTGTTTTGATAAGTTAATGCAGTGTTTTTCTTACCAGCCTCATTAAAAGCTTTATGTATTTGTTGGCTCTGCAGCTGGGTCTCTCCAGGCTTCTTCCAAAGCAGTTACTGGAATTAAACAGGAGTGGATAATTGTTAATAGCACATTATGTTCTTAAAATGTTTGTTGCTTGACATGTTAGTTCAATCCAGTGCACATGATACTCTTTCAGCAGTTCAGGCAGTAAATGAGTGCTTTGGGTTATTAAACAGAAAACTGAGAAGGGCTGGCGTGAAGTGTTGGTTGATCTGGATCCAGAAGTTCCTGAGGGGCTGCGTTTTGTCCTGTCACCATCCAGCACCCCTGCCACACACCACTTCATCCAGGTACTGTCAAGCCTGCTGGACTTTGTACTTGCATCTTTCCTGACTGTCATGTACATTTACTGCCTCTCAGTTACTCTGACAGCAGTGGGGGGCTCTCCCTCTCTAGTAAATACAGCTTAACGTTTCTGTTCTGCAGAACTTCCACAAGCATTTAAATTTGATGTGGAAATGTAGCACAAAAGCAAACATGCATATCAAAACTTCTTGAAATCAGAGCTTAAACAGACAAAATGCTTCAGTGAGCAACTGGAGGCAGCAAATAACATGTAGATGTCTGTATGTGTCACATCATCTCAACAGTGGCCCTGCTGTGTATGTACTCAGCACAGCTGGGCACCTGGGTGCTCTGCTGACCTTCAATGGAAAGTGTCTTATTTTTTTTCCTCCCTGAAGTTCAATAGATCCTTAAAGTTACAAAATATACTAGTTGAGATTAAAAGCAGCTGCAGTTTCACACCAAAAGGCCTTTTTGAAGGCTGCACACAGCTAAACAGCTATTTTAATTCTTTCAGTGCCATGGTTATGTGGTTTCACCTGATGAAGGTATTATTACTTCAAAAAAAAAACCAATTGCAGTTGACTATAGAAGAGATGACTGAAATCCAGCACTCAGAAAACACAAATTGAAAATGATGGTTGGCAAAAACTACTTCAAGCTTGAGGCAGGCCAGACTATATCCCTGGAACTCTGTGCCCAAATGAAG
Source organism: Ceyx cyanopectus (assembly GCA_013401355.1). Taxonomy (NCBI): domain Eukaryota; kingdom Metazoa; phylum Chordata; class Aves; order Coraciiformes; family Alcedinidae; genus Ceyx; species Ceyx cyanopectus. The sequence continues at coordinate 37,850 of VYZU01070806.1, forward strand.
TGACAACTGTCCCAAGACAACCAAATGTGAAGACTTCTTGTCTTGTACTTGCTTGCTAATGTAGGCATTTTGATCTTTGAACTCTGCACTAGCCTGAAGAAACCAGAGATCACGTGGAAGTGTGTCCTGATGCTGGTGTCATCATCCAGAGGCTGGCCTGCAGGATAGAAGAGGGTGGTGGGGCTGCACTGGTTGCTGATTATGGCCACGATGGAACCAAAACTGACACCTTCAGGGTGAGTCATTTACTCTGAAATAAGACAAAATACTCTTGTTATATGGCTCATTAGGTTCTTGTAAGAGAAAGGGCATGGGTGGACACAAAAAACTGCACTGTGCTGCAATCACACCTGGTAAGGGTTTCTGTCAGAGAGAAAAGATCAAGCTACATTCATCTCAAATTTCAAAGTATAATTTGCTGTTATCACTCCTCACATGCAGTTTATCTCTGGGGCAATGAACACAGCTGAGTGTTATCTTCTCATTTCATTTGTCAGGGTTTCCAGAATCACAAACTTCATGATGTGCTGAGAGCTCCAGGCACAGCAGACCTGACAGCAGATGTTGACTTCAGCTACCTTCGCAGGATGGCACAGGGGAGAGCAGGCACACTGGGCCCCATAAAACAGAGGGAGTTCTTAAAAAACATGGGCATTGACCTCCGACTGCAGGTACTGGGACCTGCTTCAGCCCCAGGCAATACTCCTAAGCTGCAGGGGAGCTTTCATAAAAATCTCATTTAAAAAAAAAATGTTGAAAAAGTCTGGTGTGAAAGAGTTGCTTCTAGACATGTTATTCTGGATCCCTTAAACTGATCATATTATATTGAAAAGTATTTAATGCAAAACTTTGCTACATAGATCACTGTATGTGCTCCAGCAAGTATCTTGCCAGTTCTGCTGATCATTATCACAGAATCACAGATATTAGGGGTTGGAAGGGACCTAGAAGATCATCTAGTCCAACCCCCCTGCCTGAGCAGGATCACCTAGACCAATTATGGCAATGTGATCTTAATATAAACAAAAAGGATGCAACAAGAGATTGCAGGTATGAGGGAATTTATAAAAATCAGGAATGGCTGTAACCCACCTTTTTTTTCCAGGTGCTGTTGCAGAACTCCCATGATGCAGCAATTCGTGAGCAGCTACTTCACAGCTATGATATGCTGATGAATCCTGAGAAGATGGGGGACTGTTTTAACTTTTTTGCCCTGCTGCCTCACCACAGACTCACACATCCTGACAAGAATCAGCCAGAATCAAAGTCTCCCTTACCACCTGTTGCTGGATTTGGTGAACTCATACTGAAGTAATTTCAGGCACTACAGCAAGAGGTCTGGTAGTAGTAGCTTTCAATAGCAACTTAAATAATAAAAAAAAAAAAGGAATAAAGTCTTGCACTTTATGGTTTCACATAACAAGTGTTTGTGCTAATGTAATCAGCATATCCTATAGCTGCATACACAGTAAGAAAAGAACTAAGTATTTTGATTTATCTTTGATGTGAAAGCACGTGAAATGTCACAGTTAATTTTTTACACCAATCTCCACTTCAAGGCCTAACAATATTTTGGTAGGGAATGGTATTTCAGAGTAAGTCCTGTGAAGCACATTAAACCTGCTGGCTGGCCTACCCAAAGCAGCATGTGAAGAAATCAAACACTGCACATACAGAAGCCAGTGGACACAGAGCAGAGAATAAATGGAGTTTCATGGGTCTTATGCCAGAGCCAAGTTGAAGCACTTACTAGTTAAAACTTGGTTTGTGAGTAACAGATATGCTAAGATACTTGCTTTAAAACAAGTTGCCCTAATATTTTTGGAAGCTATCTTTGATAAGAGAATGGTGGTGGAAACCATCCAAAAAGAGGTACTCTGGAAGCAGCTGCTACCAGAATTCCCACAAATCAGGAAGTACAAAGAACTATGTCTAAGAACAGTTGAGAGAGAATATATGTAAATAAAATAACAAGTATGATAGGGAAATAAATTTTATTTTCAAGCTTATCAGAGGATATTTACAAACAATGGGATGTATAAAAATATAAAAGTACTTGACAGTATCCTTTTGAGGCTATAATTTTTACATGAGCCTTTTTTCTAGCATCATCATAGCACTATTTCTTGAATGAATGCAACTTAATTCACCTAAGGGTAATGATATTAAACACTGTCATCTATTGCTGTGTCAAAGTTTGCAGTAAAGGTAGAAAAAAATGGAATTAAAAAACTCAGCTGTTTTTACTACTCTGAAGAAAGTTTACTCCTAATGTATGTCTGATTTTTTTTTTTGGTTCAACTAGTGGCTGCTTGTGGTTTTTGTCTGTCCCCATCAGTCTGTGTACCTGGTCAGGTAATCTCCTCCAAAGACTTTTTCTTTCTTTTTTTTCTTTTTTTTCTTTTTTTTTTTTAATACACCTTGAACAATAAATAGCTCATAATATTTTGGAGCAGAGTAGACTTCATGGGGAAAGACACCATCCAAGCCTTCTCCTTCATTCTTGTCCCCTCCTTCCTCTATTGTGCTTTTCCAAGGGACTGAGCTGGCTTTATTTCCTCCCTTAAAATAACACAAAGGAAAAAAACTCACAAGAAAACCTGAAGTTTAAGTTTAGAGGGCTCAGCTATAAAATCTGAAGTTGAAAACCAGACTTGTATCTACATTATTAGTTACAATGGAAGATAGCAAGGGCTTTGCTGCAATTTGGTTGCTTGAAAAGGGGAAGTTGAAAAAAAGCACTGCTGGCCTGGGCAAATAGCAGACCACTGCCTTCAGAGGGGATTGTGCTGGTTCCACATATGAAAAGTAAAGTAATGCCTCTCTGAAGATCACTCCTGCACCCCTGCCTTAACAGAAGGGTGAGGTTAAGGGACAAATTCTTCCCCTTCTCACTTCCTAGGGGGAGAATGACCCCAGGGTAGGAGTGGCAGGGGCTGACACCAGGTAAAGTCCCTGCACAAACCTGAGAAAAACCTGTGCAAGAGGAGCCCTTGTTGGTGGAAGAGCAGAAACTAGCTCTAAGAGACTGCCATACAGGCTACACTGCCATGTTGTACAAGGCTTGGTGTGTCCTAACAGGGAAGCCAGAGTTCAGCCTTCAACACCTTTAGACACCTACAAAATGCAGTGGCAGTTGCATTAAGGGCAAGAGGAAAAGTGGGTAAAGTCCCAAACCTACCTGTGGGTGCATACTCCTGCCACTGCCAGGTCACTGGCATGGCAAGCAGCTGCCAGCCCTGAAATAACCTTGAAAATGTTTATGTGTAACAGCTTAGAAATGTCTGCTTGCCTGCTTCCTTACCTGAATATCAACAGTAGAAAAAAAAAAAAGTTGTTATTTACAGACATACACAAAAAAAACCAATCCAAAAACTGTAGTAGGGAGAGGAGCTACCCCACAGCCTCTCACTGACTTTGCAGCTCAAACTTGCATCAGTATTTTTATCAATTGAAACCAAGCTCCAGCTAAGCAACATGACATCAGGGATATGTGCAGCCACTCAGCACCTTCCAGCAGCACAACACTGTCATCCCACCCAGAAGAAAGTCATTCACTCTTTACATTTCTTAAAAGGGGATGCACACAAAAACAACCTCTTTGCATTTAACATTCATGGCCTCAGGTTTCTTTGACATACCACAGACTTCAACTGGTACATTGTCCTCTGAGGGAATCATTTCCAAAGAACACTGCTGCTTCCCCTCTGTTGTGCCACAAGCCCAGTAAGTAGTTGGGAATCCACTAACAGAGGCACCTCCATAAAAACCTGAATGAGTAGCTTGGTTTTGCATCTTTATTCAGCTCAGTATCACTGAAGTGGCTGCAGGTTAAGGTCAGAAGGCAAAGCCCTTTCTCCTACAATCCAGCTGCCCTGGCAGAAGCAACAGGTAATTTGCTGACCACTGTTACTCCTAGGTTTTGAGCAGAGTTAGAACACAAGCTAGCAAGTTACAAACTACTGATGTAAGTCCAGGGAACCTTAAATAAGGAAAACATTAGAAAAAATGTTTTGTTTTTTTAAATCAAATTACTCAAAAATAACAGAAGAAAGCTGCATATATTTTCCCCTGTTCTTCCACATCCTCCTGCTGGAAGCTGTTTTTCCAGAGTGAAAGGATCTGCTACCTCAAGTCTTGTGTGCTCTCAGTGCATTACTTGTGTAGATCTAAAGCAGAATGCCCTTGGTGGGTATCAAGGACACCTGCCACCCTTGCACAGCAACACACTGCTGGGGCATATTGCTCTGGCAGAGCTGTGATTATAATCTCCTTAGATCACCAGCCTGCATTTCATGAGGAATGGAAGAAGTTACAGGGTTTTCTTTTTTGGGGGATATCTGGAAAAAAGTTCCATTAGGGGACAGACACAACAAGTTTAATGTCTAACAGCAGCAAATTATTCCTTCATCTATGAAGCTGTATTCAACCTAAACCACCATGTTTTGATACAGGCCAAGGTATTCTGCTCTGATTTCTTTCAACAGGCTCTTTTCACCATGCACAGTTTAGGAAACTGGAGATGTATCTAAGCAACAGAAAAAAGGAAAACAGTCCTCTATGGCTTAGTAAATAGGGATTAGAAAACCATTACAAAATTCTTATTGTGTAGGCTATGAAAAACAAAAAAACCACACCCAAACCTTGAAACACACACAAACAATTCAATCTGTACACATGTAGCCACACAGGTCGGTGAAATGTTACCCAATGGGGCTTATCCCACTGTCCAGTTACTACTTGGAGTTAAGTCAGAGATGGAGAAAAGCTTGTCAGATGACAGTCTGTTCTCATGTTGATGCAGGATCCTCTGGGGGCTTCATACCCCAAACTATGTGTACAGCATTCAGGAAGAGCAACGATTCTTCCAAAAACTCTTCAGGTTCTGTCTGGAGTATCCCTCTTTGCTGCAATTTAGCATCATGAATAAATCAAGGGTCTTCTTCCATGTCATCTGGATTAGGAGCCATAATGAAATGCTGGGGGTACTCAAGGTTGTGTTCATAAGCATGTTCTTTCCAGCGGGCATCATCACTCTCGTGAGTAATGTAACGTTCTCCAATGCGGGTCTCAAATTCTCTCAGGTCAAGCCAAGTCTGGTAATCCTAGGGAGTAAAATTAGAGATTGAAGGAAGCAGTTGAAGAAAGAGCAGTACTCCATTCCCACAAATACATTCTGTTGTTTGTCTCTGTTTTTAGTACAAATAACCACAAGACATAATCAGTAAGATCTGTTGAACAGTAAATTAAAAAAAAACCAACCCACAAACAGCACTCCTCCAAATAACTCAGTGTCCACAAAGAATGGTTCCAAATTAAATAATCTAAGGTTGTAATACATTCATATACTCAATACATACAGTATTGAGAACACTGAAAGGAATCCATGTCAAAGAAGCAGATAAATTCCATTCCAAGCAATTCCATACTAAAAGGACTACAGGTTATAGCACACACCAGTCTGTGTGTCCCCCTCAGCACTGATTCCAGTGGGGCTCTCCACACCCACCTCTGCCTGCACTCAGGAGAGGTGCCAAGAGGCCAGATAGACAGTAAAACATAATCTGCCATGAGGAAGAAAAGCTAAAACCAGAAATATTCAAGCCTTCATGAATGCTTGTTAACAGACTTTGATAGAAGAATCCCAGAGCACATAAAATGTAAAGCTAAAACCAGAAATATTCAAGCCTTCATGAATGCTTGTTAACAGACTTTGATAGAAGAATCCCAGAGCACATAAAATGTAAAGCTAAAACCAGAAATATTCAAGCCTTCATGAATGCTTGTTAACAGACTTTGATAGTAGAAGTTTTAATAAGTCTCTGAAGGATTTCATCCCCCCCAAAAATCATTATTCACTCATTATAAATACAGTGGAAAAGGCAGATGGATTTACCTGTAACCATGGGTGACTAAGGGATTTGTCAACACTGAAACGTTTTCTCATCTTCACTTGAAGCAAGTTGTTTATTAAATCAATAGCTGACAAAAGAAGAGCAAGAATTACATTGTTTAAATACTAAACACCTCTATCATCATTCACATGCTGAAAGTTATTTTTTTATATGTCTGTGTATATCCTATTTCACTCTTTCAAAGTTAATCAAGCTCTTGAATTTTCTGTTTAGCTTTATGGTAAACAAGGCCACAAAGTATGGGGTAAGCTTCCCTCCTCCCTTGATGGAAACATTACAAGCTTTATTATATCACTCATTAACCTTCTTCCCTACTGATTTTAGTGATTTTCAGAAGTGCCTAAATAACTTGAACATAATTGTGTGTTCCAAAATGATGTAGGCACTTCCACTGTTGTATTGTATATGTCCTTCCACATCTACCTAACCATAAATACATTCCTAACAAGAAATCTCTCTTTGGTGAGCTCCAGAGCCAACCCTGTAAACCTGCAGATTGTTCAGATCTGACATTTAGAGCCAGATTTTGTTTCACTTGCCAATGTAGACTAAAATTCTAGATTCAACTTTGAACCATTTCTGTAATTACAGTTTAGACACTGTAAGTTTTGAGATCAGCATTCATCAAATACACATGATTTAACTATTCACTGGGCATTTTGGAAAGTTGCAGGTTATTCATCCCCCTATAAATGCATGCAATTAATTTAATTATTTTTTCTTGCTAGATCTATTGGCTCCTCCTGCTCTGAAATTAGCTAAAAACTTGTATTTGACACAATCTTTCAGAAATACATGCCAGCTCACACTTTCCCCATAGCTGCCTAAACTCCAACTATCAATAATTCTCCTACTCAGGTCTGAACGAACCTTGTAGTATCTGAACGTGTTATCTACATATAAAAAAAAAAAAAAAAAGAAAATTAATTCCTTTACCTTCGCTAGAAATTTCCTTCCAAGGATTTGGTGGGTACATAAATGCTGCATTTTGAATCTGATCATTTATATCCTCATCTTCATTGAATGGGAATGTGCCACTAAGGCTCACATAGACAATCACTCCTACTGACCACATGTCCAGCGAGCGGTTGTAACCTTTACTCCTGAGCACTTCAGGAGCAAGGTAAGCAGGTGTCCCCACCACAGAGCGCCTGAAAGACTTCTCACCAATGATACGTGCAAAGCCAAAGTCACACAGCTTTACCTGCAAGAGAAACACCTTTTAAGCTGAGAAATCTCTGCTTGATCAGTCTGTGTAGTACATGGCCACAAGTGTGCAAATGAGGACAAAAAAAAAAAACCTAGTTCCAAACTTGTCTCGTTTTTAGAGGCAAATCTGCACCCTCACAAAGCCAAAATTTAAAGAGCATAGAAATCTCAGCCAGTTTACAGTCAGCTCTAGACAGAACAGTCCAATAATCATTCAGATAAAAAGAAATCAACAGCTGGTGCCTGCACTGATGTTCAAATCCTCATGGTTCTGGGACAGTTCCTTAACTGGAACACAGCAGGCACTTGAGCTGGATCCCTCTTATCTGTACATATCTAGTGTTAAAAGCAAGAAACCCTCCCCTCATGTGAGGCAAGATTCACCTCTGAGGGGAGAGAAACTCAAACAGACCATTGAATATAAAGCTATATATAAAGTTGGAAGGAAAAAAAACCAACAAAAAAACAAAACAAAACAAAAACAAAACAAACAAAAAAAAAAACACAAAAAAACCCATGTGTAGTTCAAGTAATTTTAGACTGAGTCAATTGAACAATCCCATCTGAGGTTACCTCTTAAACCACTCCTCTAAAAAAAAAACACTGAAAAGTGATTAAAAGTTGTATTTTAATCTTTACTCACTTGAGGGAATGGCTCTGCTGATGCTAGTAGTACATTTTCTGGTTTTAAATCACAGTGCACAATATTCTTAAAGTGTAAATTCCTCAGAGCAACAAGTATCTACAAGAAGGAAAGAACATTTTCAGAACTACTCAAGTGGATCAGAAGTGCCCAAAGCCACACACACTAAACCAATACAGTCATTTGTATTAACACAAATTAATTCAAGAATTAATCTGTATATGTTGTGCAAGTACTATTTTTTTTCTATCAAGACTTGAAACTGATGGGGTTTCTTTTCCTGTAGGTCTTTTTTCCCCCTCCTCCCTTTTTCTTTCTGAATGCTTACTGTTTGGAGATGTATTTTATATGTCCATCATGTTACATCTTGATAAAGGCAAAAAAAAAAATCCATAATTAATGTGAAAATTCTTTCCATGTTATTTTTCACTAGATGTGAAGCCCTAATAACCATACAGAAAAACCTTTCTCCAAACCCCATTCTCACATGATTAGAAAACTAGCCTTTGCTCTCAAAGCAGAGACCCTGAATACCAACCTGGGTGACCATGAACTTAGTTATTCGTTCTGGAAGTCGACTTTTCTCACTGGAAAGAATCATCTCCAGCATATCCNCTTGTCTCGTTTTTAGAGGCAAATCTGCACCCTCACAAAGCCAAAATTTAAAGAGCATAGAAATCTCAGCCAGTTTACAGTCAGCTCTAGACAGAACAGTCCAATAATCATTCAGATAAAAAGAAATCAACAGCTGGTGCCTGCACTGATGTTCAAATCCTCATGGTTCTGGGACAGTTCCTTAACTGGAACACAGCAGGCACTTGAGCTGGATCCCTCTTATCTGTACATATCTAGTGTTAAAAGCAAGAAACCCTCCCCTCATGTGAGGCAAGATTCACCTCTGAGGGGAGAGAAACTCAAACAGACCATTGAATATAAAGCTATATATAAAGTTGGAAGGAAAAAAAAACAACAAAAAAACAAAACAAAACAAAAACAAAACAAACAAAAAAAACAAACAAAAAAAAACAAACAAAAAAAGAAAAAAAACAAACACCCCCCCCTCAAGTAATTTTAGACTGAGTCAATTGAACAATCCCATCTGAGGTTACCTCTTAAACCACTCCTCTAAAAAAAAAACACTGAAAAGTGATTAAAAGTTGTATTTTAATCTTTACTCACTTGAGGGAATGGCTCTGCTGATGCTAGTAGTACATTTTCTGGTTTTAAATCACAGTGCACAATATTCTTAAAGTGTAAATTCCTCAGAGCAACAAGTATCTACAAGAAGGAAAGAACATTTTCAGAACTACTCAAGTGGATCAGAAGTGCCCAAAGCCACACACACTAAACCAATACAGTCATTTGTATTAACACAAATTAATTCAAGAATTAATCTGTATATATTGTGCAAGTACTATTTTTTTTCTATCAAGACTTGAAACTGATGGGGTTTCTTTTCCTGTAGGTCTTTTTTCCCCCTCCTCCCTTTTTCTTTCTGAATGCTTACTGTTTGGAGATGTATTTTATATGTCCATCATGTTACATCTTGATAAAGGCAAAAAAAAAATCCATAATTAATGTGAAAATTCTTTCCATGTTATTTTTCACTAGATGTGAAACCCTAATAACCATACAGAAAAACCTTTCTCCAAACCCCATTCTCACATGATTAGAAGAGAAAACTAGCCTTTGCTCTCAAAGCAGAGACCCTGAATACCAACCTGGGTGACCATGAACTTAGTTATTCGTTCTGGAAGTCGACTTTTCTCACTGGAAAGAATCATCTCCAGCATATCCCCATGCAGCTTTTCCATCACAACAAAGACCCTTTCTGGGGTTTCAAACATGCATTCCAGGTTCACAATCCCAGGGTGGTGCAAATTCTAAAATAAAATAGTATAGGTACATCACTAAAATAGAACTGAAATGCCCTGGATTACAAAGAAATGCTGTGCCACAAATGAAAAAAGCAGTTAAGTGGAGAATTAGAGATGAAAAAGCAGAATGTCTGAGGCAAGAAACTAGCTTGAAATAAATATAAATTAACACATGTCAATCATAACTACTAATTTGTTTTAACACAAAGTATGCATCATGATTAAGTTTACAGTTGATACAATCAGTAGCTTGAGTACAGAACACACAAGAATAACATTCATAAATTAAGGAGCCAGTAGGCAAGCAAACAAGTTAAGACAAAAAAATCATACTGATTTTCCTGCTACCTGCAGGAGACAACATGGAACCAAAGTACATCTTCAGTGGATCCCCTATAGGGAGTAGATACCAACCCCAAGTTATCAGCTCTACCAAATACTCTGGAATTCCTGCTCTTTCAAGATTCCCTCTGACAAAGACTCAGAAATCACAGATGCAGACAATCAATTCAGAGCACTTACATTACAAAAATCTCATTAAGAGCTCAGTGAGACCAAACTCCCCAAACCAGTTTCCTACCTGGAGAATGGCTACTTCATTCCGAAGCTGACTTTCCTGTTTAGTTGGAAACCTCATCTTGTCAATGACTTTGATAGCCACATCTCTTCCAGTCTTCCTATGTTTCCCTAAAAGAAAGTCTGTGTCAGCCATCAAGAAGCAGAAGCAATTCACAGATATAAAACTCTAGAGCAGAAATTCCATCAGAGTAATTGTGCCACAAAGAACATGTTAACACCAGGGGTTTTCTTTTGGGATTAAAAAGCTCTAAAAGGTTGTGGTAAGAAAAAAAGATGTGCTGATAGCTCCAAATGCTGTTCTTTGCTGCAAGCTGCATCAGCTACATGAGAAGCATTCTGCAATACCCAGGATGTTTCAAGGTCCAAGTGTGTAGCTGTAAATGCTTATCCAGCTTCCCCACAACTGCTAGACTGACTTCTAGCATGTTCACATCACAGGTTAATGGGTCACCCTGCTGAGCACCCAGCCAGGCCTCCCCTGCTGCTCTGCAACCAGTACTGGTGGCCAGGGCCTAGGCAGGGACAGGAATTTCTCCAAAGGCTGCTGCACCAAGCAACTAATGCACCTGCCTTAAACAGCCTCATGAATAAAGGGGCAAAACCAGGCTTATCTCTATCAAAGTAAGGCAGTTAATGGAGACATCACTCAAGAGCCAATAGGATTTATAAGGTTACCAAGTCAAACTAACCATTTGGAAAAGGATTAAAAATTTAAAAAGATTAAAAAGAGGAAGTTTCTATTTTCTCTGGTGCATATTAGCAATTTTTAGGCAAAGTATTAAAAATCACAGCACCCAGCTATAATTTAAACAAAACTTTAGATTCATGGAAAATCAGTCAGGCTTCACTAGACATCAAATGATAATGAAATGTAGCAGAAATACTATCAACTATGAACTAGTTACTAAACCCAGAAGCCAGGCTGCAAGAGAATGTAAAGCAAAACTACCAAATTAACCAAGCACTGAACTACCCTAGAGCTAAGAACTGAACATGAAGGAAGGTTAACAGATGCACAATTTGTAAATCTTTGTCAAGAATAGAAGAAACAATAAGAAAAAAATAAGCCAAACAATGGATGCAACTTAGTTTTAGCTTTATCTGCTTAAATAAATGGCTTTGTTGCCATTATTTCAGTAAGAGTACACAGCTGTTAAGACAATATTAAAAAAAAATATATAGAAATAAAATCAAAACACCAAAATACTGTCTGCATATGTGCATAAGAAAGCACACTTTGATTCACACTATAAGAAATATTGGGGGAGGAGAGGGAAACAGACCTCTCAAGAGTGACATAAAATCACACCATCAAACTACCTTCCCCTCAAGCAGTTCATACTAACTATTTAACTACACAAGTTCATACTAATTGTATTTAACTACACAACTGCACAGAGAAAAATCATAGACACAATACTTTCTACATTTCTAGTCAGGAAGACAACACGACAGAAGCAGAAAGTTTACCACTTTCAAATCCTGCATCACTTTTTCTTTCTTTTCAGATTTATGGTCTGTGATCTGCCAGAAATTCATAGCAAAACTGTTTGCATAAAATATGTTAATAATATGTTTGCATAAGCCCTGTTAAAACATACACTAAAATATGTATTTTTCTAATTGCTTTTGGCCACACCTTTTAGATATCTTTAAAACCAGGTGTAACTGACAGCCTTCTTAAATACATGACTTCTAGTAGTGGATAATAGACAACAGTGTTAGAATTTGCACTTAATCCCAAATTATTACTCTGAATTTGACCTTTGTTAAAGTCTGCTTTGTATTTCTCTGTGGTTAAAATGCAATATATATTCTAAACAGATTCTGATGCCAATGCAAAACTGTAAATGAAAAAAATTAACTGTAAGAAGTACTGTATTTCAAACTGTAAAAACACACAGTAATCCTAACAACAGTTTTAACAAGGTAAGTTTCACCTAGACATTCTAATACAGCAAAGTAATGATGAAAGGGTTAATGATATCAAGCAGACATTCTACCTCAATAAATACATAATGAAATCTAATGTACCTTACCTCCATATACAATACCAAACTGACCAGAACCCAGAACTTCATCAGCAAATATTTGGTACACAGAGCTGATATCCTAATGAAGGAAAAAAAGAAATCACAAATATGACCAAAACATTCCCAAGCATATTAGTTAGTACTGGCTAAGCTGTATTTGCACTTGACATGAATTAAAACTCTGAATGGAACAGAAAAACACAACAAACTGTTCCTGAAAAGGATCCCTGCAGTTAGCTGCACTGTACCAGCAGCTGTGCCAGGGAAGTAGGTAAATTCTGAATATAACAGACTTCTTTAGATACAACACCCTGATGTTTTCTGCAGACACTGTTACTACCAATTACTTCATAACACCCAGCTAAATAACCACCATTATTATACAGTGCACAAGACTCACCACATTCTCCTGGACCTGACAGTTTGAAACAGAGATGCTTAGAGATAACTCTTCTGCAATAAAGAAGATAGAACTGAGTAAGTAAAGAGGAAAAGCAAGCTTTTTCTAGTAAAAAGGAAGAAAAAAAACAAACACCCCCCCCCCACACACACACACCCAAAACCCCAAAACAAAACAAAAACAAAAAAGCCAACACCCTTACTGACTTCTAACCCAGCCATGGTGAAACAATTTTTATTGATTTTCTGCAGAAACATCACACCCTGGAACACAGATTTCACAGATTGATTAGACAAAACAGCCCCAGGAGTTTTACTGGGATTGTCTATTTTTGTCATCTCACTGATCACAAGAATAGTAGAACACTATGAGTGTGTACAGTGTAGAGAGATGAAGAATCAAAAGCATTAGTAATGTGGCAAATGTATCAGAGTTCATTAAACTACTAAGAATTTCTGGTAGCAATAAAGAGAAGTATAGGGAAGATGTCCAGGTAGATCCCCTACTGTCAAATGCATGTGGTTACTAACTTTCTGTGGTATCCAAATATAAAGAATGAATGCATAAGAAAAGGAAACAAATCAAGCAGAGCAAGTAAAAGAAGACCTGGTAATTTAAAAAAGCAATAAATCCTGTAATATAAACAAAGTTTCTTTCATGGATAAACTACAGACCCCTATGAATATTTGGAATATTAAGAGCAAATTTAGGAAGTGTAATTTGCAAGTAGAAGCACCAGATAAAGACACAGAATTTTACAGCCTGCAGCAAATGTTCCCATGAAGTTTTCTTTACTGGAAAAACATTTTGATGCATAGACAAGAAGAGATACATTGAAGAAAGCAGAAAACACCCTTTTCCTTTGACTTCCAAGACAGAGGTGAAGTATTCTCAGACAAATGGACTCCTGTCATTTGTTAACCTCATCACCCCCAAGAAAAAAAAAAAATACTATATTCACCTAGAAGGAAGAAGAAGATATCCTACAAGTTTACTAGAAGCTTTGACCTTTAAAAATGCAATTTCAGAGAACAAAGAAAATGTGGTTTTTGCCACCTGTGCTTTATCTCAAGGAATTCACAGCCTGAAGACAGCAACAAATACAAGTTCTCAAAGACATTCTGAATACATCTGAGGCCAGAATATGGTAGAAATGGACTAACTAGTATCTTGTGAACATACTGACACTACAAATTCCCTAGGGCTGCTGCTAACATTTCAAGCACTAACAGCATCTTCCTTTTGTTTTGGTCTTTTAATTTTAAAGAATATATTCGAGGCTTTGTTTTTTTTTAACTAAAATACTAATTTTCTTAAAGGTTCTTGGTCTTTTCACAGCTCACAATGTGTAGGAAGAAGCATGATCAACAGATATTTTGTGAGCTTTTTAGAGTTTAAAAATCAATCTGAGTTCTCCAAGAACATGAAAACACCACCCCACAACTCATGGTAGTTTTTTATATTCCTACTACAGTCCTAAACATGATTAAAACTTTCCTCTCTGTATCTACCCCTGCAGTTTTATTCCCTACCATTATCAAGTTTTAATAATTAAAAAAGGTTATTATTTGTATCTGAAAAAATACTGATTTTTGAACAAGAAACTGTCTTGACAAGTCTCTCAGCAATGGCAATCAGGTTCTAGAAAACAAAGAGAGCTTTGGTGTGTGTATATATATATATATATATACATACATACATACATACATTTGGAAATAGAGAATTTCATATCAGAAGTGTCATTTTACATATGTCTAAGGCCAGATATGAGGTACTGTGTTACAGGCCTATTCCTTCCCTGTAATCAAATACAGATACCAGTACTGGCATTTCAGAGTTCACCATTCACTGCCTTTATCTGACTAGTGTTTATAATGTGCTTTAATGTTACTTATATATAATTATAGTGTTACTGATGCAGAGTAGCCAGATACCAGAAACAGAGCAACTAATCTCAGAATCTCCTGCAAAATAAAATTTCACTAGAAGAAGATTAAGGAGTAGCTGGAAGATAAAAAGAAACTAAAAAATGAAATAATAAATCTTAGCATAGAATAAATGAATGCCACTGCAAGGAACACGGAGCTGTCTGAAGAGAAAGAACACAATATATAGTTTAGTGGAGACTTGATAATGAATATGATCCTATGCCAGAGAAAGCAAGGGAGGGAAGGTACATAAAAAGAAGAGGGTAGTTTTTTTTACTACCCACAGCTCAGCAAAAGTTCTTTACATCACTGGTAGTATTTATATTAGATCACTAATTCTTTTCCTTCTCAGCTGCCAACTCACAGATTTTTTTATATATA
>VYZU01070806.1:52837-80917 GCA_013401355.1 Ceyx cyanopectus
ATATATATTTTTTATATAAATATAAAATAGGAGATAACATCAAAAAGCATCCAAGCTCAGTTATTTGAGAGTATATGCATGTAATCTGAATGGAGTTATTTAAGTATATCAGAAATACCTAAACTATGGTCCCTTTTTACATGCAGTGGCTATGTTTGAGCTCTTAATGCTCCTACCATAAAGCTCTGCAATATGCATTCATGTTGTAAATCTGATTCTTTACTATTTCCTGCTACAAGAGATGAAAGGATTTCATCTCCCTGGATTTTCCACCCTCACAAACCTGAGTGTCACTTTTTGGAGACCTGAGGCAAACGATGGACACCATTTATTAGAGAACAGACAGACAACACTCTAAATAAGCACTTCCCTGAAAGAAATCTCTAGTATGACCAGCTTCAGAGTATGAACCATAGTGCCTTGTCTGCCTGCTTACTGTGATCTTTTCCTTGTCCTGCAGCAGTGCATACACTAGCTTGAGGGGTGACTGGCATCAAGGCCTGGCGGATGGCTTTCTCCCAGCCCTGAGCTACGTCAAGGCCGACTCCAGTGGCAGCCAGGACAGGGCTGTGATGACTGCTGCCATTGTTTTCTCCAACAAAGTACACCATGGTGGCAGTGATGATCTCAAAACAGTATGGGTTGCTGCCCTGCACCACGTTTGAAAAATCTCGAGGTTGGGTCACCTGGAGAATTTCTGAAAGTGGGATCTCCTGAAGAAAAATATTAAAGATTAAAAAAAATGAAAAGGCACGTAATATTTTAATAACTTAAAGTGTTTGCACAGAAATCAAGTATGTCAAAATGCCAAAACCCAGATTAGCAAGAGTGATAACTAATATCCAAAGGTGCATGACCACTGCCCACCCACTGTTTTCTGAACTCCTCTGGACAAGCCTAGAGAGACTCCCAGCCCCACCCCAGTTTGCTCCATACAACTACTATTTTCTACACAAAATGCATGAGGCATGCTCCCACTGCATACAAATGATGCACAACTAACAAATGACCATTTTCCCCCCAGTAGCTTATAAGGATTAGCTAGAGAAGAATATGAAAGGGGGAAAAAAGAGAAACACAACAACATCAGGAAGAGGATGCAGTTAAAGCTAGTCAACAACCACTGCTCCTTGGATCTGAATCATTTTGGGTAAAGAGGCTCTTTGTATCAGATATTAACAATTCCTACTGACTCCTCTACCTTCCCAGTTTAAGACTGTGGTACAAGCAATAGTAGAGAACAGATCTGAAGGAAGAAGTGTTTGCAACTTCACACTAGCTGGAGGAGGACATTCCACACACATACAAGAGCACATCACTTGCAAGAGCTTTGAACAAACAAGTGAAAGCCAGGCTGGCATCAGGGGGATAAGTGACAGTAGCTGATGAAGAGCAAATAAATGTAAAGGCAAAAACTGTGAATGATTCTAACAGCAAAGACAACCTGAGGTATAAGCAGTGCAACAAAGGAGTGCAAAGGGGCAAGTCAAAGGACTAAAAGCAGGGACACATTGGAGCAACAAGCAAGGAACATATTTTACCAGCTGTGTTTTGAATGCACAGGGCAACACAAGTATCAGAGAGGTCTGAGAAGAAGAGACTGCATTGGTCAAGATAGGGATGAAAAGGATCTGGGCAAGTTTAGCTGGGTGTACAGAATAAAGGCTTGATCTGAGAGATGTTATAAAGGAAGAAGCTGCAAGATTTGGACCCCAACCTAAAGGTGTAAAACAAGAAAGGGAAGAATCCTGTTTATACATTCAAACACATTTTCTGAATATTCCACCACTGAACACATTACTGTATTAACAATATAAACTAAACAAATTGCTAAGCTTCATTTACATAATGCCAAACCACACAGTAAATTTTCCTTTAAATCTTGCTTGCAACTTTCAGTTGTACAGTTGGGAATAATTTTATTTTTGGAACCTCAAAATAAAACAGGTAGGAATGCAAACTTTCAATCACTACTTAAAGTAGACAAAAATTATAGTCTTCATTAGTCTGGTTGCCAAATAAATTATCTGTTGATTGTAAAGAAAGCTTAATATGTTAGGTAACTCAGGAACACAGACCATGTAAAATGTATTAAAACAGGAGGTCTAAGCAACTTCTCAGAGTTAGTATTGGTCCTTCTCACTTAGAAGCTCTAGTTAGTAATTAACCTGGCCACAGTTTTGATTTAAAAAGATGGGGAAGTGGAGATAATACTTATACTCTTCACAATTAGATTTAAGATCTAAGATCTATAAAGCACTGAGTAAATAAAGTGCAACATAATTATTAATCATCATCAGTTACCTTGTAATATTTTGTTCCAGATTCATTTTGAAATAATGTGAGGCATTTGCTGTCCAGTCTCCAGTAATGTCTTTTTCTCTACAAAATGAACAACACAGTAACAAAGAAGAAATCACTGTTATGGCTTTTGTTACTCATTATTTGAGAAATTATTGAAATTATTAAGATAATCAATTAATCTACAGTTTCATCTTAGACTAAATACATGAGATAAATACACTTTGGGAATAAACATCTTTTATAAACTCAATTGAGGCTCAAACATTATTTCCACAAACCAGGAAAAACCAAAACACACAAACCCCCCAAAAACCCAAACACCACTTAGCTTAAGTAATAGCAGCTATCTCAAAAAGGAAAAAAAACACTTACCTACACAGGTTTTACTGCATAGGCATGTGCTCAGAAAACCTGAATTATTTTAATTTACTAACAATTGTGGGAGTCATGCTTTCTCCTTCTGTGCCCTCACACCAACATTGCAAGGGTTCAAGGATGGAACAAGCCTAACAAGTCTTAATTCTTTTGTCACAACACCAAATTCTAGAAGGTCAAAGCATACAGATTATGAAATTCTAGTGGACAAAATATCTTGGCTTAAAAAAAACCCAACCCAATAAAATAAACATCAAAACAGAATAAATAACCATTTTCTGGAAGTCTCCACCAATAAAAAAATACCTTCTCCCACAGAAGCAATATGAATAAGCTGTAACACATAATTGTCTTGCAATTTTAAGTGGAATATTCCTCAAAACAAGTTCTTAGAAAGCTAATATGACTGGATCTAACTTACTTTGCTTGCACTGGGCTCATATAGTTAGTAAAGCATTTTAATCTTTCTGTGACAAAAGTCCCAAGACCCTTAGCTCTGGCCTAGGATGACTGAGATTGAAACATAACATAAGTAGAGCTTAAATCACCTCAAACATGGAGCAGCTCTGACTTGTCCAACTGTATTCTAAGGAGTTATAAAACTAGGTCATGAATGGACCTAACTAAATGGAATTCCCAGTAAGCACTGAATAGAAATTGAGTAAAAGCTTAAGGATGAACCTGTCCTTTGGACATATATGCTCTTTATTAAATTGTGAACAAGGGAAGACTTTGAAGGAGTTAGGAACTAGTAACTCAGGGATTAAGCCACTAGTTGATTACTGGGGGATTCAAGAATCTGTCCATACCCTATTCTGAGAAAGGATGGGCTCAGAGCAAGGAAAAGAATACAGAAAAAGAAAACAGTGAAATATCTTTTTATCCAAGGTCAGGCAAGAAGCATACAGATCTTGATGTTAAAAGGAACCTCTCTGCAACTGACAAAGCTCAAGTTGTTTCAGGAAACAGTCTGGCATTGCTGGGAGCAGCCAAGGGAAACAGCTGATGTTGTCATGCCTAACACGGGAAGTCTCCTCCCATTAGGAAGCTCCATGAGATCCTGCTTGGCTGGAGGTGTCTTGCATTGGGGGAGAATTCTCCATTTGAGTGGCCTCTTTCAGTAGATGCCATCTAGGTAGCACTCAGACTGACAGATGAAGAAAATCAAACTCAGTTTAGGTGTACAGACTGAGCACTGTTCTGTGAGGAGGTTCAGAAAAGACCATGGAATAATGTACTAGCTGTACTGGAAGATGAAATCAGAGCTGAGTATCTGGTATGTCCTGAGCAGTTCTGCTGGAACTATTCATCTTCATATACTACCTGGCTTTGGTTTTTCATAGTCAGAAGATGATAATTGTGTCTGCTAAATAGCCTTGGCTGGAATCTCATCAGATATATGCTAGATACTTTTTGTGATAAATACAGAAAACTGTACTTTAAAGAAATGTTTTGTGAGGCAGTTCCTGACATCCCACTTGCAGTGGACTTTAGTTGACAATCACAAAAAATTAAAATCCTACAGTAACTGAGGTGACTGGTATCATCCCTCAGCTCAATTTCAGCAGAACATAAATAACTTTGTTTCTCTAATTAACAATTCATTTAGAGTCACAACCTGATTCCACTGACATCAAGAGGAATCCCAAGGACATATGGTCAAGCCACAACTCTTGATTCCACTGATGTCAAGAGGAAGAGAGTTTTGAGGGGATGTTGTTCAGTAAGACTTTTAGGTAGTGAATTGGTAGAGGAATGAAAGCTGAAACTTTAAACATGCAATTCATTTGAGACAATTTAAAGATGCTTTTTATAAGGAAGAAAAGTAAGTACTGTTGAACTACCACATGAAGAATTTTCAATAAATTACAGTTTCTTCTTTGCACCAAATTTCTTTATAATGAACATCATGGGTAAATCCTTTCAAATGATACTGTAAATCAGAGTATCTAAATAAGAGAAACAAAAGACACTGCTTTAGAGAAATAGTTAATGTAGGAAGAAACTGAAGTCACTGACCAGATTGTCTCTACTAGTATAGTGGACCATCCATCCTTCCTTCACCATTGTACTGCTCTTCCTCTTTGTGTGTTTGATTGACTGGACAACTCTCATGAGAGGAATATTATTGCTTGTTGAAGGACTGAAAAAAAGAAAATAAATAATATTTAACAAGTCAAAATACAATAGTACTGCAATTATACTGGTACTACAAATCCAGCTCCATTTTCAGGAAGAGGCACATTTTCTTCCCCTACAAATTTAATTGACAGATGAAATGGATAAGGTATCTGAGCTGCCACTAACACTTCAAGTATTACTGAAAATTATGGAACACAGAAAAAGCACACTGGAATGAGGATGCCAACATCCTCTCTCAAAGCAATTAGCTGAGACTGCTGGTCTTAACCCAGCAGAAAAGTATAATTAACATCAGCTTGCTATTGTTTTCTCTTGTCTGTGTAAAATGACTATGGTACTTAATATTGTTATTACACTAATGAAGGTTCCTATCTAAGCAAACTTTCAATTTATGAAACTACAGACAGTGGTGTGTTAATTCAAATCATAGCTGCACTAAAAATTATATCAGTGCTCAGGGATATTAACTATGCTGGAGACAAGGATTTGACAATCTCTACTGTTCTGACAGAGTCATTAGTTAAATGTACAGGTTTTAATAGCACTGAAAATTAAGTCAACTGCCAAGTTAGCTGCTTATTACAAGAGCTCCTACCTGTGGCACTAACAGAAACATCTGTAAGCACACAATTGAGATTAAAAAACTGCTTTAATACAGCACAGTTAGACTGTAGAATTGCCTGCCACAGGATGCTCTACATTCCAAAAACTTTAATTTCTTTGAATCCCATTAGAAATAGATGGTAAAATCCTACCTAAAGGTAGAACACAACAAAAACCCTACTTTCAATACAGGAAGTCCTTGAGCTATAAATGACTAAAAGAAGTGCTCTTCCTCACATATTTGCTATTAAGCCCTGAGCTAAAATGACCTCAGTTTGACCTAATACAACTGTTCTTATGGTATTAAGAATGACTTAGAATCAGGATGACACTATGCAGAGTAACACAAAGACCAGACCTGATTAAAGGAACAGTTGACTTCAGAAAAATCACATTCAAGATAAAGCAAACTTCTGCTTAAAATGTATATGCTATGATATGAATATTAAAATACCTCAAGTAATACTTTTTACATCAACAGATGTGTAACAAAAAATACATTAGACTTGTCACAAAGACTTTAGTCATGTCTTAGACATACTAAAATATAAATTTTACCATGTTTTGATAGTCTGTTTTTCATTTGCTAAGTCACAGAATAGCACTCTTCCCAATTAGAAGAGACTAATTTATGTTTCAAATTTTCCATAAATTTACAAAGCATTTTCAAGTCAAAAAAAACCAAGCCAAACACAACCAAAACAACACAAAAACCCCCAAACAAACATAAATGAAAAAACAATACTTTGAGCAGTAGAACTAGGCTAATCAATAATGTTTTGCTCACAGTACTAAGGCAAGTACATCCAGAGCAAAGAAATTCACCTTATGACTTACCTAATAGTTTTGACAGCTTCCTCATCTTTGTCTGCATCAAGGTCAGATGGATCCATAAAGAAGATTTTGTCCTCTGGAGGAGAGGGCTCTTCAGCATCATCTAGACCTCGACTGCCATCACTGTTCATTTCACTGCTATCAACTTCCATTGGCATGTCCAAGTCCTGGCCTGGGCTAGCAGGTTCTGGAAACAACACAGGATTCAGATATCATTTCAAATACACAATTGAAAAAAGAACAAAGAAAATATTTTCTTAAATATTTTTTTAAACATAAAAAAATTAAAAACATAAAAAAATTAAAACATTTCTTCTTCAATTCACAAAATCAGAACACACAAAACCCTCAAGTTTTTGCTAAATGGTGCAGGGTAACTTAATGAACATTATCAATACATGGTTTTGCTAAATGCCAAGGCAAGGGAGACCCAACTAAAACAAGAATCACAACAAAAGAAACTCGAGTGAAAAGCTTAAGGTCTAAACCTAAATCTCATTAAGTAATTCTGTTCCACAAGTAATTGGTACAAAGCAACCTTCTGATGGCTAGAGATGACCCAGAGAATTATTTCTGTGCAAATGAAATTCCATGGCAATCAAAACCCAACTCTTTTCTTGCTGCCCTTGTAGCCCATAATAGCCAAAGTTAAGAGAGGAAAAGGGGGGGGCTGTGGCATTGCAGGAAAAGAAAAAAGCAGAACAGATCTTATTCACATCTGACTGCCTGCTGGCAGAAGTGTAAAGTTTCCAAAAGCTGTACAACATACACTGGGGAAAAGCAAGAATTAAAACATACAAATATCTTCATCTTTAGACTTTTTCCTTTTTTTTTTTTTTCCTTTGAGGAGAGCTCAATTTAAGGGTGGAAGAAAGACAACTCCTTCAGTCCCTGGGAGAATTGTATGAAATCATAGTTCCTACAGTATGTGCCCTAGCACAAATCTCAAGACTCAGGCAAGAGCCTTGGAGATGGAAAAGGCAGTCATGATGGAAAAGGCAGACATGAACAGATGAGGTACACTATGCAATGGCAGTGGATCCACTGGCTGATAGTGCTGCTACCCAGGCCCCTGGGTCAGGCTGTACAGTTTGGTGTGATCTGCTGCATGCCATCAATTTTATTCCCCTCAAAAATGGGTAAATGGTTGAAGTTGGAAGAGACCTCTGGAGGTCATCTGGTCCAACAAAACCTGTGAGCCCATTTCTCCAGCCTGTCAAAGTACCTCTGGATGGCACCACAACCCTCTGACCTATCAGCCAGTCCTCCTAGTCATCATGCTATGGCACACTCTGCCCCATCATCCAGATCATTAATGAAGATGTTGAACAGGATTGGACCCAGTATTGACCCCTGTGGTGTACCACTAGTTACCACTCTCCAACTAGACTTCATGCCAGTGATCACCACCCTCTTAGGTCCACCTATTCAACCACCTTTCAATCCACCTCACTGTCTGCTCACCCATCCCATATTTAACCAGCTTAACACTGGTCTAAAACTGAAGAGTTAGACTTTAAACCTTCTTCCACCAACTGCTCCCCCATCATCCCCTTTCCATTCTGTAAGGTCTTTTCAGACAATAGCCCTATTGTGTGTTTAATTTTTGCACACTGAGAAGGCTCCTTGATCATTTATTTCCCTTGAGCAATCTCAAGCAAAGCATACTGCACTTGATAAGACTGATTAAGTAAAATTTGTCACCAGAGTGTAAAGTTTTACAGTGAATCTTTTTACTTGTCAGCAATCTCAGGTAAAAAAAAAATGGGAAGAGAAAATAAAAAGCCATAAAATACTAAAAGGTGAGAAAACCAAAAGCAATGCATCTTGATAAGCCTCCAAAGATCTGGCAGCACTTGAAAGCACATTTCTCATCTTACCTCCATTGAAAATCACCTCTCCAAGGCAGTCCTTAGGTACTTTAGATGCACAGCGTTTGTGACAATTGAATCTGCAATCTAAAAGAGGAGATGAATAAGCCCATGCTGCCAGAATCCTACTCCTGCTCAGACACTAACATTGTCCCATTTGCTACTTCCACCACAGGCTACAGCTGAGGTTCACAGTTTGCATGTAACAAGACAATACCAATAAGGTCACCTCCAGAAGGAAATTAGCAATCTTGTCCTGGTGCCACATGTTGACTTGCCCCACCACTGTTCATTATGTCAGCACTTCCCCTTCCAGTACAAAACATATTTCTACTTTTCTAGCTTTCTCTGTAGTTAATTTTTCCATTATGATGTAATTTTTCCCATCCTTTCATTTGATCCACATCCTTTTTTCCATTACTGTATGATTTACATGTCTCATCTCTATCATTTTTCCCCACTTGCTGCCTCACACTTGGAACCATCAGAGCCTCCAGGAGGACACCTGTATCACAGAGCAAATATATTCTGCACTATATCCCAAAATCCAGGTCCCCTGTCACTCAGATTACAGACTTGGCTGAACACTGAAGCTCCACTTCTGCTTGCTGACACAGGGCAGACTGAATAAAGTTATGTCCCAAACTGGCCTGATGTGGAGATGGAATCTAAACTTGGCTGTGTGCCACTTCTGCATCCAAAGTGTCACATGTGGCCTTCTGAACAAAGTCCAGCATACAACATGAGTGGTATTAACAGGAGTTGCTTTTATTAGCTGCATCACTGTCTTCTCTGGTGCAGTAAATGGTTGGGAACATCCCCCAGCATGCTCTTGGCCCACAGCATTAGCCTGGTTCCAAACAGTTCCCAGGTCTAGTTCACAAATGAGAGCATCCCACAGAATTGTTGCCAGCAGGCAGCCTGCACACAGCCTCCCAGGCTGCAATGCTAAGAAAACTTGCTCATGAACATGGGCCATTTTGTCCCAGCTGACCTCAGTGTTCAAGAACGTTCCTGGGCACGTTTAATTTATTACCACAAATATAGCCTCAGCATCCCAAAGATCATCCTCAGAGGCCAAGTAGAGGCCTGGATGAATCTGAGAAATCCAGGGCTCTAATGGGTGCTCAGGAACCTGGAACTGCTGAAAGACCCCAAGCTTTGGGACCATGCACAACAAAGTCAGTGGGAAACCTTAAGAACCTGTAGGAGAAAGCAGTATGAAAATATTTTGCCTGTGTGGCATAAATTCCTGATATAATAAAATTATGTATAGGATCATACTGCATAAATGCAGGCCTATTCATGTACTTATTTATGCATGCAGGACAGAAATAACACTTTTCTAGGCTTGTTTTCCATACATAAATGCTATTTTTATCCAGTGTCATTTGGTTCCCTGAAACTGATGCAGCAGTCCCATTTATTCAGCTGGATATACAGTCAAAACAACTGAATATGGTCACCAGCATCTATATGTTAAAATAGCAAATCACATTTTTCAGGCTTCATTATTTATTTATGTATTACAGGTATCCAAAAGACATGCTGATTGGGGAAAAAAAAAATCAAAACAGGGAGGGTTCCAACAGACTGCAAAGATTGCAAATTAATAAAAAAAGAAACAAGAAATAAAACTATTTCCTTACTTACATGAAACAGCAGTATTTTTTAGTCAAAAGAAAGTTAACACAGCTATAACCTTGCTATTTTTGCTCCTCTTCTACTACTGTATTAACCAACAATGTATTAAGCAACCACTTTCTGAACACTGACCTTTGGTACTCATATTTGACCAACTCACATGAGAAATGGAAAGTTATTATTGCCATTAATATTCACAACCATGTCCATATTAATGTTTGATTCATTACTACAGTTCTCTGCAACAAAGCTGACAGATTGGCACCATCCAGCAATGAGCAGGAAAAGATCACAGTGTCACAGTCATACCTCAGGAACTGCATGGGAGAGTCTGAGAACTGAAGTAATTAAAGCACCTTAACATAAAGAAAAACCATAGAGCTGAGGATGCCTAAGCTTGTGCAAGGAAGGCACCTACCTACCTGCATGAAATTTTCCCATAAGTTAATAATCAGTATTCTGTACTAGAATAATACAGTAACTTACAAATTATTTAGGGATGAGTCTAGAAAGAAACCAACACATTGAACAAAGGGAATTATTTCCCATTTGTTATTAATTCAGAATTATCCTTCTAGACCTAAGGTGTTTGCATCTACATGCGATTAAATCTTATTTTTCAGAAAAAAATCCAATGTACAGTCTACTGGAATGAAACTGATGGCTGCTGTAAGCCTCTCAGAAAGATGTGACTTCCCAAAAAATTACACTGCCCCATTTCATAGCAAAAAGTTCACCTTTGCACTGCATTCCTTGGCGAAACAGGCCCTTGAGCAGCCGTTTGCAGTACTGGCAGATGGTGGGTCGAGTGTAAGAGTGAACAGCAAAGGTGTGAGGAACCTTCACTCTGCAAAGCACCATCTTCTCCATCCAGATGGGCCGGCCACTCCAGGAGGGAATTCTCTTACTGGGCTCTGGGCAGCAGCGCTGAAATAAAAAAAAGCTGTTTGTGATTTGCAGCAAAATAGTCAGGTGAAGTCCCTGGTGACTGGAAAAAGGAAAATATTGCCCCCATTTTACAAAGGGTAGAAAGGAGGACACTAGAAACTACTGACCTGTCAGTCCCCCTCTGTGCCATGGAAGACCATGGAACTAGAAGCTATGCTAAGGCACGTGAGGGCAGGGAGGTGATTCATGACAACCAGCATGGCTCTACTGAGGGCAAATCTTGCCTCAACAAACTAATGGCCTTCTAGGATGGAGTGATTACACCAGTGGACAAGGGAAGGGCTCCAGATGTCATCTGTCTGGACTTCTGTAAGGCCTTGACTTGGTCCCCCATGTCATCCTTCTCTCTAAACTGCAGAGATAAGGATGCGATGGGTGGACTGGTCAGTGGACAGTGGAACTGGTTGGATGGTCACATCCAGAGGGCAGTGGTCAACAGCTCAATGTCTAGATGAAGATCAGTGATAAAGGGTGTCCCTCTGGGTCCATACTGGGACCAGTGCTGTTTAGTATCTTCACCAATGTCAAGTGCACCCTCAGCAAGTTTGCAGATGACACCAAGTTGATCAGTGCAGTTGACTCACCCAGGAGATGGCAGGGCATCCTGAGGGACCTAGACAAACTTGAGAAGTGGGCCCATGTGAACCTCATGAGATTCAACAAAGCCAACTGCAAGGTTTGCACCTGGGTTGGGGCAATCTTCATTATCTGTGGAAAAGGATTTGGGGGGTCCTGGTAGATGAAAAGCTGGAGGTGAGCCAGCAATGTGCACTCACAGGCCAGAAGGCCAACTGGATCCTGGGTTGCATCAAAAGAGGCATGGCCAGCAGGTCAAGGGAGGTGATTCTGCACCTCTGCATCTGTGAGGCCCCACCCAAGTACTGTGTCCAGCTCTGGAGTCCTCAGCACAGGAAGGACATGGACTTGCTGGAGTGGGTCCAGAGGAGGGCCACAAAAATGATCAGAGGGCTGGAACTCCTATGAAGAAAGGCTGAGAGGTTGGAAAAGAGTCTGGAAAAGAGAAGGTTCTGGAAGACCTTAGAGCAGCCTTTCAGTGCTTGAAGTGGCTTCTAAGAAAGATGGGGACAAATTTCTTAGCAGGCTTTGTTGTGATAGGAAAGAAGGTAGATTCAGACTAGATATAATTTTTTAGATATACATTTTTTACAGTGAGGTTGGTGAAACTGGAACATGTTGCCCAGAGAGGTGGTAACGCCTCAACCCTGGAAATACTCAAGGTCAGATTGGAGGGGGCTCTGAGCAACCTGATCAGGTGGAAGATGTCCTTGCTCACTGCAGGGGTGTTAGATTAGCTGACCTCTAAAGGTCCCCTCCAAACCAAACTATTCTATAATTCTAGTTTAGAAGAAAAAAAAATAGAGTTCAGTGGGGCTGGGAGGGAGGTGCTGGCTCAGAAAGTGACAGGATAAGAAAACAACCTGGCCAAGAAGCTTTAAGAGGTATCATAAAATAAAACCATAAAAGCACCAGATGGAAAAACCTTGCAGTGAGCAGGAAAGTATGCATGAATCTTTATTTCCACAGAAGCTAAAATGCTAACATTTCACTCTTAGGACTTTGGGGTTTTTTTCTAAGCAACCTGGCAAGCAACTGCACAGACCACACATGCAGACCCCTATACAAGGGATAAAATGGAAAACACTGGAGGTAGGCAAACCAAAATCCAATCACTACCTCATGCTACCAGTTTTAAAAAGCAAGGTAATGGCAGGCATGGATAGCTCAGTAGGTTAGGCAAAAACATTTAGAAAAGTTAAAAATAATTTTGAAACTTAAACCCCACCAAAAAAAAAAGAAATTTAAATTAAGTTACAACAAAAACTTCAGCAGTTAAAGGAATTGACTGAATATTCAGTGGGGTAAACTTAGCTACCTACAACTACAGAAAAACATGAAGCAACATGGCCTTATACATCTGATCTAAGGCATTTGAAGATTTTAATCTGACAGGAAAACCACAAATATGATAATATATCACTGATCATCTAAACCAAGGATTTGAAATCAAACAGCAAAGAAGAGGTGTCAGAGCTACTTGACACACAGAAATCATAAAGTTAAATTTGTGATATGAGAAATGGTTACAAATTTTGTCAAATTAATACATCTTACCAATAGCTATAATCATCAGAATAAATCTTTTTCATGACTCAAGGCTAGGCTTCATAGCCTCTAGCTAAAAAAAAATATTGTTCCTGAACTAGACAATCTATAAAATATATATTTTAAACTATGATAAGAACTGTTCTACTGTAAAGGAATAGAATTAAATATGTAGGAAAGTGTCAAAAACACTGCTTTTACCCAACTTTGAAAACAGCAATGAAATAAATGCATCTGAATTACTGCCTGTCCTGTCTTAGGATCCCAATATCCTTGCAGTATAATCAATAACCTCTCAGCAATCATCATAACCACTATAATAAAGAACTATTATGGATGATGGTTTTTACTGCAAACCATTCAGCCCCTACACCCTCCTCAGAAAGGGTTGTTTTGTTTTAGTTTTTTTTAAGATTAGCTTTGAAAAGCTTAACAGCACATCAGGAACACTCTCTCCTCTCCAAGCATAAAAGCTTGCAATTTGTCATGCTTTAGCCAAGTAACTATTGTATCCTGAAACTAAAGTTCTCAGAGTTCACATAGCCATGAGTGACAGGCTAATAACAAAATTATACATAAAAGTTATCATTTACTTCCCATTTAATTTCTCACAGCAGTAATAGTTATCACTAAGTGTCATAGTCTAAGACTCATCACAGTTTAAAAAACTAAAAGCATTCATAATGGTTAAGAACAACTCATACTCAGGAGCCATTTGCAACACTACCCAGTTCCCCAGAGGTTAAAGGATTTAAAACCAGAAATTGTTTCCCCTTTCACATCACCTACTTCTTCAGAGGCAGAGGATGTGTGCTCAGCTTGTGCTGGTCTTGGAACTGAGAGCCCTGCTCCTGGCAAGGACACGTTAGACAGACGCCTCTTCCTCACTCCACTGCAGTTGTTTGGAATCTTGAAGGCACATCTCTTATGGTAGTTTAACCCACAGCCTGGAAGAGAGAGTTTTTCAGCCAAAAGCACTGCCATCATCCAAAGTAACAAAAATATCACTAATATTCTGATAAAGCAGTTAAAAAGATGATCCAGGAAGATGACAAAGGCAGAAACAGATTTCTCTGGTAAAGCCTCTGGATGCAATTCACAGAAACAGCTTTTTGCACTGCTTGATATGATACTGGTCTCCAGTAACCCCAGCTCTCAAAACAAGGCCTGAACCCCTGAGCAATTGATCCTCACTTCTCTCCCACCAGGAGGCTTTCATCAGTCCCTGACTCTGGAGCAGGAGAGCCAAGAAGCAGGCAGTGAGCAGACAGCATCAGTACCTGACAGCAGGCTGCAGAGTGCTCCACAGCCAGCTGGATGAAAGCCACAAGGAAAGGGATTCCCCTTTGGGAGTCTCTCCAAAGAATGTGCTCCTTGCTTACAAGTGCATGTTCTGTGCACTAGCTGGTTTTCTCCCCCATGAAGTGAGAAACAAGAATGCTCCTTCAGTCATTTGCCCGAGGTCACACACAGTTTGCATTAACCCCAGGATCAGAACTCAGCTTTCCTGATGCACTACCTCTTCCAGCCCTAGGAAACACTTCACAGTCACAGATTCACAGATATTAGGGGTTGGAAGGGACCTAGAAGATCATCTAGTCCAACCCCCCTGCCAGAGCAGGATCACCTAGACCAAGTCACCCAGGAACAGATCCAGGTGGGTCTTAAGTGTCTCCAGAGATGGAGACTCCACAACCTCCCTGGGCAGCCAAGTGCTAACATATCAAACAAGATACAGTTTCTTCTTCCTCATCTACAGATATACACACCCAAAAATACACTGAAAATCACAGACTTACCTTCACATTTTAATCCTTGTCGTACCAAACCCCAAAGCATCTCTCCACAGTAGTCACAAAAAGTAGGAGCCTTGTAGGAATGCACATAAAGTGCATGAGGACGAATCTGGAAATCTTCAACTGTAGCCAAAGCTTTTAAAATATTGCAGTAAGTTATGGTTCTTGCCACGGGATTAACAAGGATTTATAGAAAATATATGTTGTTTTAAAAATAGCCCGTTCAAAGGACACTAATGAACAGTTTAGACATCAGCATTTTGCTGTATACCATTTAAAAATGCATTTAGAAGATTACATATTTGTCAGTAAGCTTTGTTGAGGAAAGTCATCTGTAGGATGCTGTAGGCCAACAGCCACAACTAATCAACAGTATGAGTCACAGCACTGCAAACCTCACTAAGCTGGGAAGGCACATACAACAAGCTTTACTAAAATCAGCAGTAAACGTTTAAAAGAGCAGCTTAATTTTCAAGCTGTTTTGTAACCTACAAAATGTTCAAATGGAGGACAGTTCTACAGGTTAGGAATTTTATCTTCTCTGGTTTTTATCTTCTAGATAGGACTTCTTCACTGGAAGCTTGACTAGTAATGTCCTTTTTCTTAAGTATAGATATACTTAATTTGGGGTTTTTTTGTTGTTCTGTTTCTTTGGAATGAAAAAAAAAGTGGTATTTTACACCAACATTATCTTGCCCTCATGACTACTATTCTTTCATCAAGTATGTACTAACACTTCAGATTCTTGTGCCTGTTTTAAAACACTACTAAAAGATATTTACATCTCTTTCAAAGGTTTCTGGTGGTCTGTTTATAAGGAAACTGTCAGAGATAGCAAAGAAGAGGTATACACAACAAATTTTCCAGATATGTCATTCACCAGCAGCAGTTAAAAGCTCAAACCAAAATGATCAATTACTGGAAACCCTGGGCATGAATGCAGCCTGGGAACTCAGCCTTAGGACTCTGTCATACCTTATTGATCCAATTTACAAACCTAATCCCATGACAGGCAAGAACATAACCTCAGTTTGGGACTTAGTCCTCAAAGACTGGAAGAGCAGCTTGATGCTAATACAGCTTTTATTTGTATTTATTTTATTTAACTACAGCTGCCTTTTGGCTGAATTCAACAGGGTATTGATGAAACGTAGAATTGAGATCAGTTAGGGCTTTGTGGTGAGGGGGGGAATTTGTCCTTATTATTGAAAAGTACTGTAGGTTAATAACCACCACTCTAAATGACATTATCCTTTCAATGGAACTGTTTCCAAGCACAACAATAACCCTTCAGAGTCTGTCTTTGCAGGTATTGTTCTACAACTGTGGTTATGTGAAGTTTTTGAGTTGTATAAAAATTAATAGAAAAAAAATACAGAACAGAAAGAAAAATCTAAACAGAAGAAAGACAAAGACTGGGTTCAAAGACCAAATTCTGATTCCTACCTGCTTCAATAATTTAATTAATAAATTTATATTACTTCAATTGTACATTCATATTCTGGTGATTCCATTTTTTAGTAATAAATCTGAAGATTATTAAAACATGACTGAAATAATAATAAAACTGAGTACTGAAGCATCAGCACCATCTGGGTTTTCTTGGAATCTTGGAATTCTCTACCCCAAAAACAGTGACCCAATATAAGACTTTAAGAGCTCAAGGCAAGCATGAAAATAATGTATCATAAAGTCCTATTTATGATAATAAATAATAATTTATGATAATAAAAAGGCAAGAATACCTACCAGAAAGTACAACCTCAACAAGATCTCCCTCATGGATCTCTTCTGCTGATGTAATACGCTGTAAAATATTATCTGAGTTCAGGTCATGACGGAAGAGGAGGATTTTGTCATACATGCCAAAGAAACCACACTCTGGGAACTGCAATAGAAAGCAAAATCTAAATTAACACATGCTCTTTTATATTCTTATCCATAAATGCTTACAGCAACAGCTACAGAACTTCAGTGTTTTCAGTGTTCCATGGAAACAAAACTGATTTTGAAAAAAAAAATAACAAAAAAAATCAATACCAACTCCTCCCCTGTTCCTTCCCACAAACAGTGACACTTTTTAAAATGCACATTTGAAAAGACAAAATGTTAAGGTTTTTGTGTATTTGTTTTTTTATCTCTCAGACCTGCAGAATCAGACTGACTCCTGAAAGCCATGCAGACTTTTCTAACTCATAATTGGGTCCACAGGTATTCAGCTCAAGACTCTCCAGCAGCACCTGCCACACTCTTCTTGATGAGCAAGCCAAGAGAGGCTCCATGGCATTGCTCTACAACAGTTTAGATCTACAGCTGCAAGAAAATGAAAACTCAAATCCCCACAAGCACAGAAGATAATGCCACAAATCCACATAGGGAATAAATACACTAAGTAAGACACCATTTTTCCAGGATGCTTTGCTGAAATTAGCTTTCTTATTCTGTATTTACCCCACACTTCAAAATATTGTCAAGTGTGAGTAAAATATCCTAAAATGAAAAGCTTCAAAGTAAACAGTTCACAGAGAAAGAAAGCAGGAATAGACCCTGAAGAGGAATGAGTACCAACCAATCAGCTCCTTTGGCCTTTCTGTTTAAACCAGAATTCAAACTTGAGGTGGGAAAAAAAAAGTGCTCCACAGAAGAAAATAGGATGTGGGAAAAAATATGGAAAACCAGAAAACAAACTTTCAATTAATTAGGTAACAAGACTACAGTTTGGAAATGTAGATCTTGTACAGTCAGTTAGTAACAAGGTCTAAACAGCACGAAGTTTGTGGTATGGTAATTGTCCTCAAATGAAGCCATCAAAGACTTGTTTTACCAAATCAAAGACATAATGAATGGACCTGTCACATCCATTGTTTTCACACTCCCTTCCCATTCAGAAAGAAAATTATTTCCTCTTTCTGGTAGCAATTTTATGCAAAACATTAAGTTGGCTTTCTTTGGTTTGGTGTGCACACCCTACACAGTTAAATTGCACCCCATATAAAGGAATCCCCAGCCTCTGGAAAGAACACTATCTGCTTGGACAGCCACAAAGAGAGGCACAAACTGTGCCATTTAACCCATTGTGAAAGCAAAAGCAGATGTGACAAAATGATACTGACACCAGTAGATATTTAACCCACAGCATCAACTGATTTCCTGGGCTCACACCAAAGCAGCAGCAGGCTGCTGCCTCTGTCTCCCAGCTCATTCTTGCTCATGCTACATAAATCTGACACTCTCCTGTACTCTGTACTGTATTCCTCAAGACCAGAAACCTCTCATGCAGCTGTCAGAACATCTCTACACATAATCCCCCAGCCCAGTAACCAGGGGTCACATAATCACACACCCATAAGCGTTTAAGTGCCAGAGGAACACAGGTGAGGAGCCCAAATTAAGGACTCCAAGAAAAAGATGCTCTGTCCAGGTCCCTCTCAGGGCTGTCACAGGAGAGCCTCAGTTTCCAGACATAAAACACATCAAGATAAGTCAATACTAGAGCATCTCCTGGACTAAGAGGGGCTGCTCCCCTGTGGTTTGGGACACATAATACGCTGCTGGGAAATTAGGATTGTCCAAGATTTATTATAGGATGTTTAATTGTCTGGTCATGCTTTTTGCCTGATCAACACCATCTGTCCTATCTTTTCATTAAATTAAATTTCTATTTTCCCAGATCATGGCTCCTCATTCTGAGCATATGCGTGCATGGGGAGTCTGAGTGCAAGCAACTGGAGGCAGAGGTCAAAGGAGCCACATGTCTGTGGTGCCAGTGACTGGAGAGACCAGTGAGTGAACCATCTCTCTTTTCCTGGGTGACTTGGTCTAGGTGATCCTGCTCAGGCAGGGGGGTTGGACTAGATGATCTTCTAGGTCCCTTCCAACCCCTAATATCTGTGAATCTGTGAGTGAGTGAAATTAAAAGCTTCAACATCCAGGTGCCAGCAACTGGAAAGACCAAGACTGAGCAGCTGCTACTGAGCATAGAGTGCCCAAGCCCAGCTCCACTTTTTCTTGTTGTTGTATTTTAGGGAGTGGGGGGGATGTGCATTTCTGTGCACCCGCTGACAGACACTCATCTTGAATCACCAGACAAGGGCACAGTGTGAGACCACTGGTGCTGCTGGGAGTTCATGCCACTGCTCTGCGTGTCTGCCTGTGTTGATCTGGATGCATACACACAGGTGTGCCACACCTGCCTCCGTGTGCTTGTGTCTGCTGGGAATACATGGTCAGTCTTGACACTGGGAGGAGCTGGGGCATGGAGCTGCAGCAGCCTCACTTCTGCCAGCAGGCTACTGGCTTCAATTGTCCCTAATTAAGCTTTTTTCAGTTTGATCACAGAATGATTTGGCTGGAAGAGACCTTCAACATCAAGTCCAGCCATTAACCCTACACTGCCAGTGTCACTAAACCATGTCCCCCGGCACCACATCTATGCGACTCTCAAACACCTCTAGGGATGGGGACTCCACCACCTCCCTGGGCAGCCCATTCCAATGCCCAACCACCCTCTCTGGAAAGAAATTCCTCCTGATATCCTGATAAACAAGTCCTCCCCCTTCCTCGCACACAATCCATGCCAAGACTGCCCCTCTACAAACCAACACCCCCTAGCCCCACAACGCCTCTCTGACTGCTCCTTCCCACACGCTTCAGCTCAGATCCCTCTCCTCTGCCCACACGCCAGTCCCGTGCGCCCCAGCAGTGGAAGCTCTGGCTGGGTGCCCTCTGCACGGCCCTTGATGAGCTGCAGGTGGCCCGGCAATGCCCTGGTCTAAGACACTTGGCTGGGCTGCCATGGGGGGAGCAGTGAGAGCAGCTTGGCTCCCGACAGCCGTGCATGGCCCTGCGCTCCCTTCCGCTCCCCGGCACGCTGGGGAACGCAGCATTCCTCGCCAGCACCTCAGCCAGAAGGCTAAGTGTGGACTGCTGGCCAAGAATAACCTCATCCATTAACAGGGTTTTTATTTCAAGTGGTATCTTTTAACAGAGTTTTTACGCAAAGCTTAAACTATGTTCGAGTTGTACAACACCAAGTGTTTCTCTCTTGTTCTGCAGGGAAGTACACCATTTATAGCCTCGCTCGCTGAGGAAGAACACTATCCAGCTCCTTTGAAGTGTTAAGAGCTCATCATGTAAACTTGAAAACAAAACTCAAAGTAGAATTTCTTAAAGCTGTTTGATCTTCCAGGATTAGGCAGCTATTACTTTCCCGCATAAAAGCCCAAAGCATCAGCACAGCGACTCAGAACACATCAACTGCTAATCCCAGTATTACCATGTTTCCTAAAAGCAAAAAGGAGGCTCTCCCCAGTGTTACCAGTTCCAAAAGAGCATCTAACTCCAGGAAACCGCTTGCGGGAAGCCTGTGTGTGCACCAGACTGTGCCAAATGTAATCAATCGCTCACACACCAAGACCATCAGCTTATGTAAGGAATGTATGCAATCCTTTGTGCTTGTGTGGCACTAGCACAAGCAATACTAGTGCATTACTGCAGTTACAGTGATGAAAACCAATCAGTTATCTACAATGCTTATGCTGTATTACAGCATGCCTGACTTTAATTAATACTTCAGTACACCGTTCTTTGTACCCAGAAAAGCTGAGCACACGGAGGTCAATATTGGAGTGAAACAAAACTGAGGCTTCTTTCTGTCTTGGCAGTAACTGAAAAATCCCTCTACTTCAAGTTCCAGGACTTACTTTACAGAGTTCTGGAGCAGTGGCCAAGAACTGACACTGGGGAAAAGCGTAGGCGGATATTGTTTCAAGGTCCAGTATCTCATGACCCATCATAACTCAAAACAAATGCTTCAAACCACTGAAAGTTAATTCCAAAGTCTGATGGTGCAAAACACCCATTACCTTGGAAAGTCTCTTAGTTCACTGAAATCACTCCAATATATTCTCCTGCAACCATACCCAGCTATTCACTCCCACTCTTTGGATTCCTGTGCCAAATCACATTATCACACGGACAATTAGCTTCAAACATTGCAGGAGATCTTTGCCTCACCAGATGCCTCAGCACAGACATACTTTGACTACTGCTTGGCTAGGTTTTCCAACATACAAACCTAACACCATGCTGGAAATGCTAACGTGTCCCATATACACCAGCTCCAAGCCCCCAGTACTCCCCAGTTCCCATCTTCGCATGCCTCAACTCCCTATTCCTCTGCTGCCTTACTTAGCTCATATGAAGAAAGCAGATGACAATTCAAGAAGGCAGACCAGTGTAGGGGGGGAGGGAAGATTTGAACACAGCCCATGAATACAAAACATGGTTTGCATTAATTTCAGAGCCATTCAAAAATAAGCACCATGAACTATTACAAGCTTAACCTGGTGAAAAACCCAGGATGGCTGCAATACTCTTACTATTTATTACACCAAATTAAGCTGCTACAGCAAGAGTAAAGATAAGTTTGTAATATGGATGGATTTGTAATATGATCTTTGTAATATGATTCTTTCACTTCACAATATTTTATTAGTAAAACATCTGTTAACACTTGAGAAACCATATTAAGCTTCAAGTCAACACCTCTGCCACAGTTTGGTGGCCAAACCTTTGGGAGAGAGC
Organism: Ceyx cyanopectus; assembly: GCA_013401355.1. NCBI lineage: Eukaryota > Metazoa > Chordata > Aves > Coraciiformes > Alcedinidae > Ceyx > Ceyx cyanopectus. Next base: position 74,064 of record VYZU01070806.1, read on the forward strand.
TCATTCATTCCATGTGTTTTGGTCTTTTCACAACATGACATTTTAAAGGGTATTAAAAGAAATACTTTTTCTCCATTTCAGCAATCCTCACTGAAGAGCTAGTGAGAAAAACTAAAAAAAAAACTAGAAACCAAACCACTTTGATTCAGCCCTATTAAAATTTGAGTTCTTAGGTGTATGAAAAATATACAGGTAACTGTCACTTGGTTAGAAGATTCTAGAGATGTATTTGTGAGTTCTTCATTTCAGGCTTTTTTTCCCCTAATTATCAATGCAAAATGTTTGAAAACATCTCACCTTCCTCCTTCCCTCATCTCTGTCTACTTCATCTTTAAAGGAAACTGGCTAGTTTTCCAAACAATCATACAATGGCCTAGGTTGGAAGGGACCTTAGAGATCATTTCATCAACCTCCCTGTCACAGGCAGGGATGCCTCTCAACTAGAGCAGGCTGCTCAAGGCTCTGTCCAACCTGGCCTTGAACACCTCCAGGGAGGGGGCAGCCACAACGTCTCTGGGCAATTTATTCCAAAGTCTTGCCACTCTCATACTGTAGAATTTCTTCCTAAGATCTAATCTAAATCTATTCTCCTTCAATTTAAACCCATTTCCCCTTGTCCTATCAGTCAAAGCTGTTGTAAAAAGTCCCTCCCCAGCCTTTCTGTAGGTTCCCTTCAGGTATTGGAAGGCAGCTATTAGGTCCCCCCAAAGTCTTCTCTTTTCAAGACTGAACAATCCCAGCTCCTCAATATTAAGTGATACAGTGATAAACAATCCAAGAACCTCAGTGATGCTCCAATTGTGCACAATGAAACCCCACCTAGTCTAATAAAATTACAGGCATACATACTAAGGGGATCACATTCAATTCTGATTATTCAAATTATTAACCAAGCAATACAATGTACCAGGATTAGAAAATTTATAAAAACAACTGAAGTATGAAACTGCAAAAACAGCATAAAGACTTAGAAGCAGGTATAATATGCAAAATTTAACTCCTTCAAACAGAGCTATACTTGCAGTGATTGTGTTCTCACCACCTTACACAGTTCAGAGTCTTGAGGAAATAAATCCAAGTGTGAACATGTAAAGTACCCAAGTGGCTACTGACAAATTAAGGTTTGAATTTAGGCAAATCAACACAATGTAGTGGGGGAAAAAGCAGGGGATTAATCTAGTAAGAAAGCATACTGGGAGAGCAGACAACATTTAAACAGTGACACATTAAGGACTGGCTATAGAAAGAAAGATGACCAAAAAAGCCAACATGGAAAAAAAAATAGCCAAAAAAATAAGCTGAAAGAATGAAGATGCACAAAGAAAGCCAGCAAACAAGTAAAAATGAGATCATACACAATCAGGAATTTGTGACTAAAGAGGCAGCTACAGGTGCAGTTGAAAAAGTGTGATCATGTCAGGATGAAGAAAAATTAAGACAAAAGAAGTATTATTGCTAGCAAAACTAGCAACACCAAACATACAAGGGTTACAGGAATCAAGATGAAAACAACAGGTGTTAGACAGGGTTTCAAGCCTACACACACATAAGAAAGACACTTTTGAGACTACTTCAAAGAAAAAAATGACCAAAAAAAAGAAGAAATTACATATTGAAGGGTTCAGCAGTCACAGAATTGTAAGTGTTGGTGGAGAAGGTTTAAGAACCAGTGTGAAACAGGCAGGCCATGGAAGGAAAAATAACTTTTGGAGGTGAGATAGATCAAAAACTACTAGATTGGATCAAGTTTGGTAAGAAAAAGAGAAATAGACAGGAAATAACGTGCAGCAAACATGAAATGAAACACTAGAAATATATAAGGGCAGAGAAAGAAGAGGAAGAGAGTGGAAAATAAGTTTGGTTTGGCTTTTTGTTTTTTCTTTTTTTAAATTTAAGACATATGAGAGCACCATGTTATGAAAATACAGATGAAAAACCCGGAAGAGGTTTGTTAATCAGCAAGACATCAGCAATCCTCCTTTGACTTTGCAAAGTGGTGACTGTTTGGGTGGGTTCAGTGAAGTGGAAAAACTCATTTGGAAGATTAAGAAACAGATTTCATGGCTAAACAGGGTATCAGTACTCAAGTCAAAGAGAAGGCAACAGTTAGAAAGGATCACAAGAATTTTAGGCAAACACACCAGTAAGAAGGCAACTGGACTACTTCAGAGCTTGAAAGCAGCCAAGGCTTTGGAGGAAAAGTACATCAAGAAGGAAGATGCTGAATATGACTGAAAATGAAAAGTATGAAGGGTTTGTAGATGAAAAAGGTAGATAATGGAGATTCAGAATCACGAAAGTAGAGATTTGTAAGTTTAAGAAAAACATTATAAGAAATCTTGAAGGCACCGATACCATACAGGTAATAGCACAGATAAAATTCTCATTATTAACTATTAGTTTTATTGGAACAAAATCAATAAGCTACAATCAAGCCTTTCTAGCATGCTGGCACACAGAATTCAGTTTGCAGGAGAGCAACATCACCACATGCCAAGTTTCTAGCTTCAAACTAGTAAGCCCTATGTTCTACTTCATGTCCTTATATATTTAAGCATAAAACAGGACAAAGAACTTGCCTCTGTAATACCTGATCACTGTGCAAGGACACACACTGTCCCTCTGCAACTTAGGCTGTGCATTTTTCTACTTCTAAACACACTCCCTCCCTTCCAGCAGTCATATCTGTTCATGCTGTGGGTCCTCCCCAGACTCCCCCTGAGAACTGCATGCCTGGTACTTTCATACACAGCAGCCTAGATAAGGAATGCACAGAGAGAGGCTGAAGCTGTAACTAAGAATCTTTTGAAGCATCCCTATAAAGTCTAAAGCTTGCTTTTCCTGAGGACTTCTGCTAAGCACTCCAATACACAATACTCCTAACATTCTATCCCAAAATTTAACTTTAAACTTCAAATTATGTTTTTGCTCCCTTCCAAATGCTGAGGACATTTTTACCAAAGCTGAGACAGAAGAGCTCACACTACTCATCTCTCCTTGCAGACACATCTCTTTAGTTTCAGTTCTGCTGATGAGACACTTAATTACCCTCCTGCAGCCCCTGAAGAAGCTACACTGAGCAGCAGCATCTGCAGCAGGAAGCACAGCTGACCATCAACAACACAGCCAGCCTGGCAATGGGGAAAGCACTATGCAAATCCCCTAGGTAAACACAGCACTTAGTTCCTAACTAAACCACCCCCCAACACCAGCTTTTGTGGGGTCTTTTTGCCCCCCAGTTGATTAATTTTACCTGAAAGAAGTAAAGGTGAGGCATAAATTACTTTTCTGAAAACTTCTGAGGATGCTGTAATTACTTTTACAGAGGTTAAAATCCATCATCCTCAGTGATCCACTGTAAGTCCTCATCAACATTTTTGATACTGTAATTGTAGCCTGAAATAGGCAGGCAGGCAGTTCAAGCTCCCAAGCAAATGGGAAAAGATCCCTGAAACTTTTTTTGTTGCTGTTGTTCCAGATACGCATGGAAATCCAAGGCAGAAATCTGGTTTAAAAGAACTATTAAAAATAAGTAAGGAAACTTTCATTCAATTCTATTAAAGATACCACTCAAGTTAGAAGAAAAGTTAGAAGAAAAAACCTATTTCTCCTTTTTCATTCAAGTGCAACAGTAAATCCACAGTGCTAACTACACAACTATCACAAGAACAAACTACACAGCACTCTGAAGTTGAGCATCAGGAAACAGTGAATAAAATACAGTTTAAGCAGTCTGTGGAATACTAAAGGAAGGGGAACCTTTAACACTGTTGAATCTCAAAGGCATACCCAGTAACTTCAAAGCTTTCAACTGGAAAAAGCAGGCAGCCAGTATACAGAATTTTAATGTTAGAATATTTAATATGCTTACAAGTCACTGGATCTGAGGGGAAAAAAAATCATAGACATATTGCTGTCAAAGAGAGGGTGAAGGGAAGATATTGCCTCTTGTGCACTGGCTGCAAATGTACTTATGAAAGATGAATCCACCACACATAAGGGTGTTTGCTGATCAGTTTGCTCCCTGCAAACATGCTCTCATTGAGCAATAATTTACTGGTAGCATCAACTGCAGAGGAGCATAAACTGAATCAAAGCCAGACAAGAGGAAAACTGATCATTATATCCTCATCAGTTTTGCAGTAGATCAGGCTCAGCATGTAAGAAGTCTCTTGAGCTTTACCAGGAACTTGAGCTAAACTTGTAGCTCAGCCTTCCAGAAGAACAGAATGGAAAAATAAAAGTGTGAATGTAAATGCTTTCATCTTTCTTCAAGGCAGAAGACAGGAAATCTGCAGATGCAAAGAGAAGGAGCTGATAAAGAAAAAGCAGCCCCTAAAATGGCTGCAAAAACGTGAACCTAAAATGCATGATAAAAAAAAAAAACACCAAAAAGCTTTCCACAAATAACTTGTCTCTTCAGGAGGGAACTAACACACTGAACTGCATTTGGGTAGCTCATAAAGTTATGAAGAAATCAACCTGCTTGCCAACTAGGTTTGTAAAAGATGGAAGATACAGTTATGAGATGGGGAAACAAAAATACAAAAGTATGTGCAAATGAGAGTTCATATAATGTTTGCACTTATGTTCTTTCAAGCTATTAAGTGAAAAAGAATCATCTAATAAAACTAACCAACCATAAATACCAGTCACAACAACAGAAGACACAGAGAAAACAATTCCTTCCAAAATAATCAACCTCCAATTCCCTCCCCCTCACTCACCCCTGGCCTTGAGGTAAAACAGTAATATATCTTCATTATATTATGAAACAATTTTAACTACTTTTCAGGTTGTTTAGTAGGATCTAACCTACCTAACCCAAATAAAGACAACATTATAAAAAAAATTAAAGTTATAAAAGATAAAACCATCAAGATCAATGCCATTTCCTTCCTAAAGAGTCAGAGATTGCAACAGCTTAACCAAGAAACAGCTGAAAAGCATACTAAGATTTTTTTTATTATTTCTTGGGTGACCCTCTCTTAATAGAAATTACACTGATAATAGTCCTCTCTTTAAAAAAAAAGTAACACATGTATTCCTGATAAGGGAAAAGAAGTAGCTGTTTGGTGGGGATTTTAATCATTAACTAGAAAGAAAAAAAGAAAAGCTCATATCATGCAGGCCTGCAGTACATTTTTGTAGCCATCATCAGTCCTTTCATTATGCCTGGCTATACAGATGCAAGAATACTCCTAGTAAAAAACCTAATATATCAGTGACAATCACTGAAAGGAAAAAAAAAAAGTATTTTCCACATTGTGAAAACTTACTGTTGCAGAAAAGTCATCACTACAACTTTTACTGGATTTCACAAGCAAGATAGTAACATGAGAGTTTACTCCTTTTAAATTAACAACTTCTATCCTAGGACTTAGAAACATTTCTCTGTGCATAGCTGCAAATATCTAACATGGATCTTTGTCACAGTATCAAACTTCTGGGCACATTCTAGTCACACACACATTGCTGTTACCAGCAGTCTGTTAGAAAACAACAATCAGCAGGAGGTGGTAGTGCTGCACCATACCTTCTGGTAAACTATAGAGCACACATGGTCTTTGACAGCTGAGAGGGACAGGTCCTGAGCTTCAATGGTGACTGTCTCTCTGGTGAGCCCAATCTGCAGCAGGAAAGAGATGCCATGCATAGAGCCCCTGGAGTTGGTGAGGCTCTGGGTGCTGAAACTGCCATTGGAGAGTCGACTGGAGAGCCCCGACTGGGGGCTTGAAGATAAACTTGGGGTTTGTGGTGCAGCAGCATGACACAGAGGTGGGGAGAACTTCTGTAAGGATGGGGGAGAAGAGTCGTTTGCTGACATCTGACTTGCTTTACTTTGTCAAGATCCCCCCAGCAGTCAAATTCTAAGGAAAATGTTGTCAGTTTTTGGCTTGAAATGAAAACAAGGATAACGTCACTTTCCCTTTCTGAGTTCAGCAAAATGCCCCTGACCAATAAAACCTAATTTTCCCTTTCATTCTGTGCAAGCCAAAGAGTAAACCAATTTCATCTGTAAGTTACTTTTAATGTAAAGGTTCTCTTTCTGCAGTTACAGTCAGCTGATCAAAAGCAGATTGTCTGTCCTTTAGCACCACATCCGGACAGCAGAGGTTTACATAAAGGCCTCACAAAAACACATCAGCTCTGCTGGTTTATACTTGCCCTTCATTTTAATGTATTAAAAAAAAAAAAAAAAAAAAGCTGGAATCAGATGGAAATAAACGTTGGTAACGCATTAAAAGTATCCTTGTTGATTTATTTCCACAGATCAAATCTGCAATGCAGATTCATCTTCATATAGACAGCCTTTTAGAACTAAAAAAAAAAACAAACAAAAAGAAAACCACCAAAAAAAGTATCCTTGAGCAACAACAGAAGTCCACATATATGATGAACCTATTTCTCCTTCAGAAAGTCTTCTCTGAATTCATAGGACACAGTTGACTTGGGAGTTCACTGAAGGTATTTGATTTCATTTTCATAAAATATTTTAGCTCATGAAATGCAGGAGCAGAACGTCTGAAGACACAATCACATTAAATGTAATCTCCAGCTTCACCCAGATAATCTCCAGCATTTTGAAATGTGGTATTCTGCCTGTAGAGAAAAAAAAAAAATAAAGTTGCTTTTTTTACATTAAATGCATAAAATTACATAGCAATGTCATAATCTCTTGACTTAGAAGCAGCAGGGTCACCAGTTACTTATATAAATTAATATACTATATACATATGTTAGTAATAATTTGTACTTATGACTTGAACATAACTGTCCTCACATTATGTGACAGACAAGATAGATCAGAACTAACACTGCCCAACACAGAGAGCCACAAAGATGATTAAGAG
>VYZU01070807.1:0-68965 GCA_013401355.1 Ceyx cyanopectus
GCCACCTTAATGACTGTGGTGCTTGTATCTTTTATGTACTGTCCAAATAAAGTTAAATGATAAAGTGTATTTTGGCATCTGAGATGAGATTTGTGTGGCCAGTTTATTTTTGAGATCTTAAGCAGGAAACCCACAACCATCTTAAAACCTTTTCTGTTTGTAATTTGCATTCAGGTCAGTCTGCATTAGTTTAAATTTCTTCTTTTGTAAGAATTTGAATGTAAAACTGCTCTGAGAAAAGTTCCATTAAAAACAAAGCCTTGTGTGCACACTCTAACCAAAGATACCTTTTAAGTAGAGGATAATACTTGCAAAATTTCAGAGTATCTGGTCCCTCATGTAATTGAACGAGTTTAGCTGGGAGCTGAACTGAGATCCTTAATGAGCAGAGACTTTAGTGGAAGTCAATACTTCTATCTGGAAAAGGGCTAAGTAATCCTAAGGAGTTGTGGGAAGAGATGTGAAGGTGCCCTTTATGAATGATTTATTCAAGTTCATGGTTTTTCTCACACAATCAGAATGGTTTCAAGGTCATGGTCCACACTTTGATCTTCAGAACTATAGCAATGGCAATGTCTCACTAAATGCTGTCTTTAATAAGTGGAAATCTGTGATATTTTTTGTCTATATTTGGAGAAAAATCCGTTGTCATCTTGATTTTTGCACTATTTTTAATGCTACAATGGAGTCCATACTTGGAGAGTATTTAAGCCTTTTGACCATCCTTTTTAATTTACTTTTTGCAAACCCACAGAATGATCTGCAGGACTTCAGTTATAAAAGATAGTGGGAGTGGTGCCTCTGGAAGGCAAGTGCTCCCTGAAGTTAATATTTATAGGTTACCTGCTATAAAAAACTGTCTCCTTTTGACTCCAGCTGCACTATTGTCCATACAAATCTTACACTGTAATAATAAAGTCTCACTAATACTAGTTATGTAATAATTAGTAACATCCCATTGTTGGCAATTTTCCCTGACCCACTCAAGATATGAAAGTCATTCATATTGAATAACCTTCACTTTATTTTCCAGGTGCCATGTGATGCTGCTCTGTGGTGCTCCATGAAGCTACAGATCCAAGATGTGTCCATGCTGATTCCCATGCTCTGTAGTTGATACCTAGCTACAAATATCTCCTAGTTGCAATTTCATCTGGAGGAAGCCCAGAGCAGTCAAAAATGCTTCTCAAAGGTAAGAGAGCTTACTTGTCTTTTTTCTTTTTCCATGGTCTCCTCTATAATAATGAATTTTGCCTATTTGGATCTGTAGAGCCACAGATGGAAATTTGTTGTGCAGTTGCATGAATTGAAATTTATTGCAGGAAAGCAGCAAAAATGAAAGGAAAGCAGCTCATCAGCCTTGGGTTTTGCATTTTTTTTTCCTGTAAGGTATATTTTCAGTTTATAAAGAAAGTCTTTGCTGTAGTTTAGTGTGTCTATTTCTATTCGTATGGAATTCTTCCTCTTAGAAAATGGAAAGACAGGACCTGAGAGCTGAATTTGCTACAGAAATTCAGATAGCAAATTAATATCCATTTCCAGTTTATGAAAGTTTGCCNCTGGGGGTTTGAAGAGTGATTGAAGGAGCTGGGACTGGTTAGTGTGAGGAAGAGGAGGCTGAGGGGAGTCCTCATCACTCTCTACAACTACCTGAAAGGACATTGTAGAGAGGCTGCTGCTGGTCCTGTGGTTCTGTGACAGAACAAGAGGGGCTGGGTTCCAGCTGCTCCAGGGGAGGGGTTCTATTCTGCTACTGAAACTGAATATATAGAAGAATATACACTGAATTCTTTTGCCTTTTTGGAGTCACTATTGCTATTCAGAATTCTGATAAGAGCATGTTATATTAGTGTTATGTGATTTAATTAAATGCAACAAAAAATTTTTGGACAACATAAATAAGGACTCTAATTTTACTTAGCTAAAATGTACCCATGGGTAAAATAGGAAAGTTTTAAGTCTCCAAGAAAAGAATTGATCTCATGTGGTTTCTGATAAGAAAATCCAATGCTATTTATGTTGCATTAATGAGTAGTTACTGTTCAGCAAAACAAATGCAGAGATTCATTAAAGCAGCAGTGAAAAGAGCAAAAACTTAGAGCAATTATGTTTTCCCCTTCTGACTAAATTTGAGTTTATCTTTTGCTTTTNTGGTGCTCCATGAAGCTACAGATCCAAGATGTGTCCATGCTGATTCCCATGCTCTGTAGTTGATACCTAGCTACAAATATCTCCTAGTTGCAATTTCATCTGGAGGAAGCCCAGAGCAGTCAAAAATGCTTCTCAAAGGTAAGAGAGCTTACTTGTCTTTTTTCTTTTTCCATGGTCTCCTCTATAATAATGAATTTTGCCTATTTGGATCTGTAGAGCCACAGATGGAAATTTGTTGTGCAGTTGCATGAATTGAAATTTATTGCAGGAAAGCAGCAAAAATGAAAGGAAAGCAGCTCATCAGCCTTGGGTTTTGCATTTTTTTTTCCTGTAAGGTATATTTTCAGTTTATAAAGAAAGTCTTTGCTGTAGTTTAGTGTGTCTATTTCTATTCGTATGGAATTCTTCCTCTTAGAAAATGGAAAGACAGGACCTGAGAGCTGAATTTGCTACAGAAATTCAGATAGCAAATTAATATCCATTTCCAGTTTATGAAAGTTTGCCACTTTCACATCCTTGTGTGATCAAGTGGGGAGGAAAGCAGCTGGGAAAGCAGTGCAGGGCATCTTGGAACACGTGCAGAGACTGGAAACAAACTGAGCCACGTGTAGGCTGATTTAAGGACCTTACACAGGGAAGTCTGGGAATGAGCTTTGTTGTGGCCACTTTGGGGATGACTCTTGCTGTTGAAAGTCCTTGTTACAGCCCTTTCTGCACCCCTGAGTGATTAGTCTTCTGTAGATGGGTTAGGGGGAGATGACTGTTGTGCATGGCTGTGGTAAAAAGACTCTATTTGGAGGAAAATGCATGGATTGGGTTTGACCTCTGCAGCAAATGAGCTGTGGAAATCCTTGAAACACTCAGAAAAACAGAAGGCATGAATTTTCCTCAGCAAATGGCTTTCGATGGTCTCAGTTACTTTGCTGTTACTATAAGGGCAAAAGCCTTCCTATATTCCTGCCTCTCAAACTTGCTTTTTAAAATTTTAAATAGTTTTAGCTGAGACAAGACTTGCTTGTCATGCTGGGCTTTGTAATTTTCTNAATCTAATTTTATGTAATTAGACAAGTAGGAGGGGAGGGAAAAGCTTTTGGAATTGTGCATGTAGGCTATAGCTGGAACCCCATAGGTGAACTAATTAGCAAGATGAGATCCTGCCAGCCTCTTACTAGTACTTAGCATTATGATACTGGTGTTTGGAGAATGCTCTTGAAATGAAGACTGCTCACAGAGCAGGAGGATGATCTATTGTGCTGTTGTCTATACATTTTGTGGCAGTATTTCAAGCATTTAAGAGACTGGTAGCAGTGCTGCAAGAGGTTTTAAAGAACATAATGATCTCAAAAGCAACAAGCAAGTCTGAAAAGGGAGCTGAAGACAAGAAGGGGCTCTGTTTGTTTCATTCATGATTGAAACCTTTTTTTAAACCTTGGTTGCAATTCACACTGACTCTTAGAAATCTCTAATTTGTAGAAGTTTGATTCTTTCCTGCTCAGTTTCTAGTGCATTTTGAGGCTGATCAGAAACTTGTTATTCCTCTGCCTCCTAGCACAGTAGGCACAGGGCATAAGGCTCCATCTTCCAGTTTCTCATAGAGCTGTAGTGGTTTGAGGTGTGTTTTGTTTCTTTCTTGTGGGATACCCTCTCTGCTCAGTAAAAGTAGCAAAAATAGCATGTAACTGACTCAGTAACAGCATGTTGGCTTGTAAACCACCAGGTACATCCACACAGCTGTGATGTTGGAAGTTCTTTCCCTTCCTTAGCAACCAGTATCTAGTGGAGAATAAAATAGAACGAGTGCATAGCTTTCCCACAGATGGCAGATGCCAAGGTCACTGACACCTGTAATTTAGATGATCTGGCAAAGATTTCAAATTCTGGAAGGCCTTTTGGGATGTGAGCTTCTTCCAGAGCTTCCATAATGGTTTCCCAAAGGACAGTCTAGTTCTCAGCTTCTCTTCCTTAGCTTCCCTGTGAGGATGCTTAACCACTTGCTGTGGGCTGCAGTTCTTCCTGTAGTGAGGTAAGAATTTACACCTAGATTCAGTTTAGTCTTGATTGTCTGAATCTCATTTACTTCCTGCCATTAGATCAGGACAACATGTCATAATACTTATTAATAAACATTTGATACCTTACTTCTGGGTGTGTTGGAAGAAGCATCATTCATACCAAATATCAAGAGCTGCACCAAAGGGAAACAAAAAAGAAACTGCCACAGGCAGAGTTATATTTTTTTCTCTTATGCAAGTAAGATAGATGTCATCTTGAAAATAATCAAAAGGGTGAGAGGAAAGACTAATAAAATACATCAGAAAAGAGGAATATTGTGAGCTCTAAGGTCTTTTGAAAAAGCAGGACGTTTTAGCCATTGTTCTTTAGCTAGCTTCTGATACAGTCTCCAGTTATTTACATATAAACAAAAACATTTAATATTCAGTTAATATTCAGGCAGTCAGATACTGAAGTATTTTGTCCCTTTGCAGGGATTTAAAATGTTAATGAACGATCAGGCTTCACTTAACAAGCTGCCTAATTTTACTTGCAATGATTTAGCAAAAATGTTTTCCATCTGGGAGATACTAGAAATAATCAACTCTTAATTTTTGGCAACAGATTTGTTAATTTATTGTTCTTTCTAGAGGTTGCATTATGCTGGACTATTATAAAGGGAGTAGCAGATTTTTTTCTGGACCCTGTTAGAAAAATACACATGGGTAATATTGTTAGAAGTGGAAAAATGTATCCAGAAACCTATGTCAACACATTCTCTGTGGGTTTTTCTTTAGAAGCATAAGTATGATAGTCTTCAAAGAAAAGAACCAGAACTTTATTTTGAGATGAGACATTCAAAGCATTGAGACTTATTTCTAGAAAATCAATTTAGGAATTCTGGGAGCACATTGCAAAACTCCTATGAATGCATTGTTATGTTACATAGCAAATTCTAAAGGGAAACACATGATGGATTTTATATTGAAAAGACTTCATAACTACCTAAAAGCACATTTATTATACATTTCTCTAGTTTCTTAGGGTACATAATTCTTATAATGCAAGATAATAAAATGTTTGGGTTGTGGCACATGTGACGACCCAGAGAGAAGGTAGGATCCTTTCTGGCATTTAATGTGGGCTTTATTTAAACAAAATGTCATGTGCTATTGGCTGGCATTTTCAGCATCTCCTTAAGAGCTCTATTCTTTCTCCTCTTCACACCTTTTTTTCTGTTCCAACTTAATTTTTTTTTCTACTTAATTTTCATTAGAGTTGTAAAACTTGCCCTTTCCTAGGTTAGCTGTTGGGGAGATGTGAACAGATGCTGCTGTTGGGTCTGGAAATGCAAAATGTTTTAGTTTGTTTTTTCTTGTTGCACTTCATGAAGTGGATGTAGAATGGAAATGTACAATGCAGACATTCTAGGTAACGGACTAAAATATAAGTATTTTTGCAACATATTTTTTTTCTCTGTTAATTGGTTGGAGAGAAAGGGCATTACTTATTGTGATAATTTCATTCCTTTCACAACATCAAACCCCTAGACTTTAAAGCAGGCAGGTGAAATGTGTATCAGTGCAGTTCTGCCACCTGAGTGGGCACGCTGGAAGTAACACAAGCAATCCATTTTGTGTGTGAAAGTGCTTAGTAAGAACAGAGGGTGCTTGCTAGAAATTACATGTTCAGGAGGGAAAAGTGTTTCTACACCATGATGTGTCCTTGTGATGAATACTAAAGGGAGAGTGTTTTTTGTTTTTTTTTTCACAATAGGATTATAAGTATTTTTTTGGTTGTGTTGTACAATTGCTCTGTGTATTTGCCACTTCTATTTGCAGGTCTCGTAAGTTTTTCTAAATGAAAATGTAAAAAAAAGCATTAATTATTGACTAGTAGTGCTGATGATGATATGGGAAGCTATGAAGTGAAAATGCTTATGCTCAATAAATTCTGTTGAATTCAGTCTACCTAAGATAAGACAATAAATTACTTCTTTCACTCTGCCTTTTTAGCCTTGCTGTGTAATGACACCCCTTCTAATAATTTTCTTTGAAATCTTAAAGAGGGAAAGGGAAGAAGGTGATGGGAGCAAAAAATGTTCATCTCTCTGGCAGTAACCGAGCAGCAGTAACTTTGGGTTTACAGCCTCCTTGCTCTGTGGGAAGTGCCTTAGATCTGAAGTGTTTTATAGTGTGAGATTTAAAGGATAATTTTCTAGCCAGAAATGCTGGCACTTTGCTGTTACTTGCCAGACTAACTGAGCCTTGTGTGAATAGAGCTTATTAATGTAAACACAGGAGTAAATATTAGTAAGTGTGAACTGATACTATAAAGTTGTTTTCTAGTTATTTACACAGAATTATTGTTGAGGCTGTAATGACCTTTGGGATCAAGTCCAGCCTAAGACACCTAGCTAGACCATGTCACTAAGTGCCACATCCAACCTTTCCTTAAACAACACTAGGGATGGGGAGTCCACCACCTCCCTGGGCAGCCCATTCCAGTGACTAATGACCCTTTCTGTAATGAGGTGCTTCCTAAAGCACCTGAAGGTCTTTACTTTTACTCTTTTTGATTTCCCACAGCTGTATGAGGTACTTCTGCATGCTTTTCACCCAGAGAGGTTTATTCACTTGTGGAGAAGAGCAGCTCCAGCGTGGCCAGTGGCGCTAGGGAAGGGGATGGGGGCAAACGGGGCCGGCGGGAAGCTCCTGAGGGGCTTGTGAAGGCGGGAATGTGGCACAACCTGGGGCAGAGCTGAAAGAGGAGCTGGGAAGGTTAAGGAGTATCAGGGAATGTGAGATGGGGCCAAGACAGCAGGTGGAGGCTCCTCAGGAAGCAGAGGATCTCCTGGTCTCTTGCCACTGGATAGAAGGAGACTGGGGTAATGGAAACAGGTCCCTGCTCGGGGCAGCAGGTGAGTCCCCTTCCAGCTTTCCTCACGTTCCTGGTTGCCCTTACACAACAGGTTTGGGGCTCTGGAACTGGTGAGCCAGGCACATGAGGATGTAGAAGAAGGTCCAACCAGGAGGTTGCCTGGGTGAGTCAATCAGCCTCACACATTAGGACTGATTGTGTTAAAAAAGGAGAGTCCTTGTAGGTGATTCCCCTCTGAAGGGAACAGAGGCTCTGTGTGCTGACTGGTTCCATGCCCCAGGGAAGTGCTGCCTCCCTGGGGTCTGGGTTAGAGATATCTCAAGGGAACTGCCTAGTCTGGTTTGACCCCCTGGTTATTCCCTGCTACTGGTTATGCTGGTTGGCAGGGGTGAGTTGCAGACAAATCTGAAGGTGGTTTAAAAGGACTTTAGGGCTCTGGGGTGATTGGTTGAAGGATCAGGAGCACAGGTCACATTCTCCTCAGTCCCTTCAGTGGCAGGAAGAATACTGAAAGGAACAGGAAAACACACCTGATGAACATGTGGTTCAGAGGCTGTGAAATTGGTGGAAATGGGTTTTTTTGGGGTGTTATGGGCTGCTGAATGAGTAGACTGAGAGGGTAATGTGGATAAAACCAGGCTTGCTAGAGAGGAGCCTGGGAGCAGCCTGCCAGTACCTGTGGGGCAGTGTGGTGGTGAGGTTTTACACTCAGTGGATTTGAGGGATGATGATCCACATGGCAGCGAAGACAGAGAGATAATAAGCTGTTAACTATTGAAGCACTTAAGAACCTGCTGCTGGTAATCAGAGTTCACCTTCCTAGAAGGTGGCAAGACCATTAGCCCAGCTGAAATGCATCTGTGTTGATGCGACAAGCAGGAGGAACTGTGGGCCATCATGCAGCAAGAAAACTGTGATATGGCTGCCCTCATGGAATTGTGGTGGGACCTCTCATCTGATTGGAGTGATGCAGTTGATGGCTCCCAGCTTTTCAGAAGGGACAAGGAAGGTGAGGCAATGGGGGTGGCTTTGTATGTTGGGGTGGATATGAATGTTAATGATGGAGACAACAGGGGTGAGTGTTTGTGGGTGAGGAGAAGGCTGAAAAGGCAGCTGTGGTGGTGGAACTTTGTTACACGTTGCCCAATCAGGATGATGAGACTGATGAAATACTCTATGAGCAGTTGGGAGAGGTTTTACAATTGCTACCTCTTCAAATTCCCAGATGTGTGCTGGGAAATAAAAAGCATAGTAGAAGGAAATAATGAGTATTACTTCTGCTGGTTTCTTATCTGCTTGGGTTCAGAGTGTTCAGAGAGCAGAGCACATTTCAAGGCAATTGAATGCTGGAATCATTGACTCCTACTGTGCCCTCCTCAGCTATTTCTACAGCCCAGATGGTAACATATTTACCAATCAAAAGTAGGGATGGAGGAACTGATGGAGCTCATTTTGCAAGGATTAAAAGGTGTGCAGTCATTTTCAAATGGTGTTAAAAGGAAAATAAAAATGGAAGTGTGGTGAAACTGCTTCCATTTGAAAAAGAAAATCAATTCATTTTATATTTCCATTTCTTTTATTAAACACTTTTCATATATTCACTTTCATCAAAACTCAAGCTTTCCCCTAAAAGATACTGATAGAAAACTTTCATCCAATATAGACATGAGTCTGCCTGTTGATCTGAGGTCATTGATGGTCCAGAAGTACTGGATTATGACAATAGCCATGTGGATATGTTCCCTATCATGTGTGTCTCCTTACTCTATCCTTTTCCACAGTCAGGATCAGTTCACCAGGCTGTACAGGTACAATGTAGCCAACAGGATTTTTTGGTTCCATTTTGTGGGTGTTTTGGGGCATTTCTGATCTGGATTACAATTGACTAAATCCACGTAAATATTTCTTAGATATGTGTTTTGTCTTGGTCCAACCTTCCTATGATATCATCTCTGTGGTCTGGTAGAAAAAGAAAGCTTTTAGCAAAAGCCTGAAGCTCTCCAAAGAGCCAAGCGAGAATTTCTTTGTTATAGTAATCTGAGGAACTTCCAGAGGTATTGGACACTTGATTTCTCACCATGACAAAAAAAGCTGACAGTTGCAGAAATAGAACAATTAAGAAATGATTTTACTGAATGACAGCTAGGAGGAAAGGGGAAACCAGTAGGTTTAGTTTCCAACTGGATCTGCCACAGGCTTTGTTATCCATTTAACCAGGATTTCTGGTTTTGTGTTATTTTTAGCAAAGTTAGAGGAAAATACAGCACAATACACAATATGGGGGAAGAAACAGCTGCTGGTGTGCTCTTGTCAGGAGAGAAGGGAATAGTGTTTGCAGGGGTCACATAAGGAAATTGAAGTGTCTGCTGAGAGGATAGGAGGCTGTTCTTCAGCACTTGAATTAGATGTATTTTGTAAGAAGTGATTAAAATCAGCAAAAACTACATGGACAGATTGCCCAGCAAATCCTTTGCTTTGTTCTGTAGGAATCCCCAAACACTTAGTGTGTGGGTTCTTTTTTCCTTTTAAAAACCCCCAACCTTATAAACCATGGCTTAATGACCTTAATAAGATATTTTGTGTAACTAATGAAATTTCTTGTAAACATCCAAAGTTCTGGCTTTGTGTTATAAGCTTGTGATGAAAAGGAAACACCTGTCCTGTGTTCTCCCAGCAGAAATGACTCTGTATTCATTGATCAGTTTAACTCCAGTTTTAAACACTTGTTGCAGTAAGGGATTTAGTGGCTTGTGCTGGTGACCTCTAAATGTGGAACTTGGGTTATCTTGTCTTTTTTTTGGGTTATCTTGTCTTTTTCTCTTGAAAGGAACCCTACCTGGAGGCAGAGAAGTGGTTTAGGATTCTAGCTAGCCATGGAGGACAGATGAAGGTGTATTTTTCTGCCTCTTCTCCACTTGTCACAGTTGCCTGAAATGCCAGTTCTATGTCCTAAATGGAGAAATTCTGAGTCAAGGAAATAATTTGTTCCATGATCATATCTACCCTCACCTTTCTTTAATTTGAGAATTTGATTTCTTCTCTCTTCTCCCAAAATTATCTCAGTACCACTGCTCTCACAGTGGTTGTTATTCAGCACTGGGAAGGTAATACAGCAGACCTGGTCTGTACAATAAATAATCATTAATTTTGAGGGTCTTTTTTTTTTTTTTCTTGTTTGGCTTTAAGGTTGTTTTTTTTTATTGGTAGTTTGGTTTTCTTCTTTTCTGGCAAAATGTCATCTGGATGGTTTTTAATGTAACTTTGATGGAAATGGGCCATGTAATATTAATAAGAACTCTGTGGTTGAGAATCAACGTTTAACACACTTATCCCATCAATTCTGTAGCATAAATACTGCATTTAGGTTTTTATTCTTAGCAGAAAGAAACAGACCATTATCCAGAATTGACAGGCAAAAGCTGCCTTCCAGTGATACTTATGGAATGGGGCCCCAGGCCATTCCAAGCACATGATACGTTGAGCTGAAGTCAATTTTTGCTTTAATAAGTGCAAAGCCCTGTGCATTTTGTTCCATGTTGAGCAATCATTTGACTCTGAGAGGGACCTGTAAAGTTTCACTGTTGAGCTTGGGGCTGGTACCAAATTGTGGCAGTGAGCAAACTGTTGAGTGGTAGAAAGTTTTATTTTTTCTCATTGTGATTTCACATAACCATGCTTGTAAACCTTCACAGGGAAAGAATGTTTCCCAGGGAAGAGTATCCTTAAAAAAATCACTCTTAAATACTCATTTAAGACCAACCATTTCCACTCCCCTCTGGAAACAATGACTTGCAAAATCATGCAGATTTTTGTGCCAGTGAATGTCCAGAATCTCTATCTAAGGGTGACATCCAAACTGCTGGTTTAACTACCAAAAGAAAAATAGCTGATGGCTGATAGTATTAAAAAATATTAACTGAAATAATTTTTGACAGCTTCCAATAAAATGTAACAGATGACTGGCTGTTTTTATCTTAGATTTCTGATTTATTACAGATCAGAATTATCAATCCAAACAAATGTTTGAAGGAAATATTATTTATGTTTGGTAGTGACCTTGTCTAGACTGAAGATGAAGGCCTGTTGTGCTTGATTATTGTGAGGGGCCCTGTGTGAGATTTGTTGATATGAAATAATGCAATAAATCAATATTTTTGTCCTTTGAGTTTCAAATACTTGTGATTAACTTAGTTTAAATTCCTATTCTGGCTGGCTAACCCATGCCAGTAGGCTTTCCAAAACCTGTTGAGATCATGTGAGATCAAGTCTGACAGAGAAAACTTTTGCTGTAAATCTGTTTTGGGGGAAAAAAAAAGCTTCTTTGGGGAAAAAAAGTACCTTCTGGAATTTTCTACATTGGACACACAGGGACTCTAATTGGTCACAAGATGAGCACTGTATTGTGACTTCTAAACTTCTGGCAAGATGACAAAAGTGCTAATCTGAGGAATTGATACAAAAACTTGTAATAATCACTTATAAAGTCACTTTCCAAACTATTAAATCCCTTACAAATAGGTTTCATATCAAGTATTAAAAAACTGCTGCAAATCTTCTGGTGCTTTGACACCTATATCCTGTGCATCCTTGGTATATGTACACTTTTCAGACTACAGGGATTGATTTTACAGTACTAGGGGAAAGAAGTTGTTTGTAAAAACCTTCTCACCAGAGTTGTAAGAAAAAGGCTTATTTCAGATGATAACATTTTGATAAGTCAAGTGCTGTGGCATTAACCTTTATAGTAATATTTTTGAAATAACAACAAAAAAATAATCTAATTCTGTTGCAATAAAATCCAGTTTATCCAAGCTATGAGGAAATCCTACAACCTGTTGTCTTTTGCAGCTGAAGGAGCATTGCTAGAGAGATTTTTATTACAATTACAAAAACAGATACCATGAGAAGCAGATGTTTTGAGAAGGCTGAAAAATTGAGTTAAGTTTTAATGAGAGCTATTGTTGTGGTTAAATAATGCAAACCTCCAGCTACATAGATGCTTACATTTGGAGATTCCAAAGTCTTATGTTCCACTGTGGGTACAATTAAAGTGTCTTTTTGTCACCAAATTAAGTAATGCTTGAAAACTAAGAATTTCAAGTGTCTTCCCTGAAGCAAAAAGCTGGTTAATGATACCAATGGCTTCTTCCCTGTTGTACTGAGGGAGCTGCAGGTTGCAGCAATTCCTTTTTGAAAAGTAACCTCCAACCACCTGAATTGCTGACACCTGGAAATGAAAGTTTTTCTTTGGAACAGGAAAAATGCAAAGATCTGAGTATTTCATGGGACTGCTATACAGTGCATGCTGTTCTAATAGCAGTCTTTCAGAGAATTTTATGTTCCAAATTTGTTTCAGTGACCTCATTTGCATCTCTCCTCCCAGTCAGCTCTTTGCTTTAGTTTTCATAGGAGTTAAGGTATGATAAAGAGTTATTTTCTGAAGGTTTTGTTGAAGTGAAATCTGGATTCTCAGGAAATCCCTTCCAGAGAAGTGGAAAATGGCTGTGAGGCAAGAATTTCTGCCTTCTAGTTAAGCCTTTCTGCCCCATTCACTGGCATGTGCTAATCTGGTTCTTTTCCCATTCTTCAAACCCCAGCCCAGGCCACTTGCTTGACCAGGTGAGTTCCAGGCTTCTCAGTTTTCTTTTATCATTTCAAGATGCATGCCCAGAGCACAGCAAATGTTTATTGTCTTCCAAGATGACCCAGCCAAAATGGATGTCAAGTCCCACAATAGTGTGGATGTATTGAAGCTTTTCAAATCAAGATTTTTTGTGAATAGAACCAGTGTAGGTCTCCAAAACATCCATGTATGTATGGAAAATACAGTATTTTAACCTTATTTTTGGAATACACCAGGCAAGTCACTATTGCATTGTATGTCCTGTCACCTCCTTGGATTGCTCTGCTCTCTCCTTTTCTATCTTCTGTTATCTATTGCAGAAGTCTAAATGGCAAAAAAGACCACAGTAAAGATCCTAGTTTTATATATAGTTAATCATAAGGAAAAGAAGCAGAACTTCTTAATTGTCTGGTAAAGGCAGTAATTCTTCAGGGACAGTGCAGTTAATTTCCTTTCTTGGTGTTTTGTATGCACGGTGCTATTCATCATGGAGGTCATAAGCTGAAAATGTGGTAGTTAAATAAATGCAACTAACTTAAGATATACCTCAGAAGAAATCTTGGGACAGTTAAATATTTTGTCTTCCATAACAAATTGTTAGCACTCTTTCTGAACACCCTGTGGAAATAGAGCAAAACCCTGGAGCGTGCAGTCAGACCTTTCTAGGGCCTGAAACTAATTAGGTGCCAATTTTCATTCCTCAGTATGAATATTTATTAATTCACCTGTCTTAAAATCTGCCCTAGAATATTACTGGTGATTTGGTTACTGCTGAAGCTTCACTGCTGTGGATTTGGGAATTGGATGATCCTAGGTCAGCTCATGGCTGGGTGTCTGATTCTCTTGAAGTGCAGAGCTTTTTTGGTACTGCACTGGCACTGCAGATAGCAGGTGGGGGGTGTGTGGTGGTGTTTTGTGTGGTATGGTTGATATTGGGTTGTTTTATATAAAAAACAACCAAGCAACAGTCTCCTGTGTGTTTGACATCAATTTATGAAATCCAGCATTTCACAAGTCTGAAGAATCCTCGAATCAAATTCAACCATTGAATTAACTGATAGATGGAACAGGTTGGATGTGAGTGATTATCACCACCTCATCTGCCTGCCTTATGGCTTTATTTTGCAGTGTTGTCCTCTGGATGAATTAATCAGTCTAATTGTGTGACTGAAAAGGTCACAGCAGTGTACTGCCAGTGCTGAAGGTCTGAGCTGTATCACAGCTCATAGTTTATGAGCACCTGTAAGGAAGGAAAGGCAGAAAATGTGACAGATGAGGCTTCTTGAAATGAAAATAAGAAATGAAGTGGTTTTTCCAGCACAAGCACTTAAGACAGACCTTGACAGTGTAATTGCTTTCAGTCTGCTAACATTAGATACACTTGAGCATTTTGACCAGCATCCAGCTGCTTTTTTCTGTATGTAATTCTCCTCAAAATGTATAACTTGTATTTATTTCAGGCTTAATTAGTTTATTAATAAGCTATGCTCAAAATAAAGTGAACACCAGTCTAATTTCCTACTTCTGTATGTCTGCAAACCTTGAATGGCCACTTACTCAAATCATATGATGCCCTTGCAAAAAAAAAAGAAACAAAAAGAAAAGGTTATGACAAACTCTCTCATCAGTTTCAGAACACAAGTTTCACCTCTGTAGTCAGAGGAAGATTTTTTTTTAATACAAAATAGCCAGCCAGTCAACCTAAGGGTGAAATGCTTATTTTGTGTGATGTCACAGCAGATCCTGTCAGTGAGGTGACAGTGGGAGCTGGTTGGCATTCTGCTGTCATTTTCCAAGGGGATTTGAGGCGAATCTGAGACTTTCACAGTGAATTTCCTGAAGAAGGACAAAGAAAAGTAATTAACACTATAGAAAATGCAAGTGACTAGAAAAGACAGAGTGTTATGCAGAATTTTTCTGGAGCTGAAGCAAAACAGTGGAGAGAAAATGATGACACTGATGATTAAATGATGATCATGCTGGTTAAAACACTGCTGTCCAACTGGGGATGCTCAACTTCAGTATCATGGCTTGAAATACTAGTTGGGATATTTCTGCCCACTCAGTGGACTTTGCTGTGAAAAGGCCACCCAGTTGGAATTAGGATAGGAAGAAAAAGCATGGGAAAGAATGCAGCCTGTCAGTGTCCCTGCCATGCTTTCCCTCATGCCTCCTGGGCAAGTGCAGCATCAGCAGAGTCACCTTTGTCTCTCCAAACACTGCAGGCTGGGTGGCTGAGGCTCTTGGGGGCAGGAGACATTTGAACCCATTGCAGAAACACCTCTCAGGTTGTAGAAATGCTGTTTAGGTTGAGAAATTACTGCTCTGGATACCATGTATCCACTCACCTAAAGTACTTAAAGGTGAGGAAAGGCTTTGAAAAGCTTCCTTTAAAAACTAGGTGTTCTAAACTTGCTTAATCCTGCTAGTTTGAGTTCATGCAGTTTTGGGGCAGAACCTATCCGTTGCAATAAAAACAGATTTGTCTTGTGTAACTGCATCATCTGTGTCTTCATGCTCTGCTGGGTTATGTATCTGTAGAAAAAAGGCTCAAGGAAAGAGAGAGAAGGATAATAACACTGATTCTGACTGTTTAATTTCTTAATTACTGTCATTATAGCTGCAATTTCTTTTTGTATTTGAAATGGAATATTTTAACTATTATACTTTTTGATAAAACAAACCCATCCTATTGAAACTCTTAAAAATCAACAGAAAGATCAAAAATTTTGGCTTGTTAACACAACCTTTCCCATTTTAGTGTCTTTTTGTGTATTGACATAAAATATTGAATAAAAAAAATTCATTTTCACTCTACAAAAGTCAGTGGTGGTGTCAGCCCTATTTCCAGTGCTAGGTAGGACTTCTTGGCTGTACCTCACTGCAGTAAATGCTGTGTGCATCTTGCTATGCTTTATCCACAGGTAGTTCTGAGAGGAAATCAGGCAATTAATTAATAAATGAATACTAATTGTATGTGAACTTGGCTAAGGAAGGTGGTTTATGTATTTATTCTCTGAACTGAGTTGGGTGGCACCAACTATATATATATTAAACTGTGGATGTATGATATTTAAATATTATTTCTATGTTGTAAATGCCCCTAAAAATTCAGGAATTCAACGGATGTTAGTGGGACTGAACATCTAAATAATTTTTAAATTAACACTGTTGCCGTTTTGACATTTAAATATAAGGTATTTGCTCAGAACTTCTAGTTCAAACTGTTGCAAAACAAAGGAGAAAGTGTTTATTAGATTTAAAACCTTGACTCTTCTTTCCCAAAGAATAATTGGTGGAAAGCCTGAAGTGTTTGATGTACAGTACAAACTTAGGTGTCAGCTCTCATTTGGATTTGCTACTAGGAGGTTATCTGCTGTTGGCTAATGTGGCATTACAGAGCATTTGATTTAACTCCTTGCTTTTGTGAAACTGCTGCTTATGCAACACAGATGCTTTCCTATACTGCTGAAGTTTAGTTTTCCTGATGGGAAACGTGGAGGATGACAGAGAATACACAGTGCTGCCAAAAACCAGCTCAGGATCACAAAGAGTATTTTGTTATGTAGGGGAGCCTCTGAGGCATTTTGTCCTGTTTGATCCAGTCTCTAATATTTCAGTTTTCACATGGGTTATGGGCTCCCCTCATTCCCCATTATTTTTTTTTCCATCAGATCAGTTTGGGATGTATCTTAAATACTGATTGAGTGAGGAAATGATGAGACATAATGTGGGTTATGCTTTGCTGATGAAATACTTGTGTTTGGCAGAAGCCAATTCAGATGTTTGGATGTGGTTGACTGTCACCTAGAGTATATGAAGAGGACATACTGATGCTGACAAGTCTGGCACTATATTATTTCTAAGATCTAAACAGCTTGAATTAATATGGCTTCACTATGTAGATTAACACACCATATTAATCAAATTAAGTTGATTAAAGTCTCGAGTTGTTCACTTAAAATTTAGCCATCTTTTGATGAACAAAAGCTAAATAATATAGTGATCTGTCTCTAAGATTTATTTATATGAAATCCAGCAATAGTAAGTCACAAATC
Source organism: Ceyx cyanopectus (assembly GCA_013401355.1). Classification (NCBI taxonomy): domain Eukaryota; kingdom Metazoa; phylum Chordata; class Aves; order Coraciiformes; family Alcedinidae; genus Ceyx; species Ceyx cyanopectus. The sequence continues at coordinate 16,705 of VYZU01070807.1, forward strand.
AGCTGTGATATCCTTCAGAGCAAAAGTGCTACTCCAGACATCACAAATGACATTTCCCTTTGAGCTGGGCTGCAGATGAAGAAGCACCAATAACCTGTTCAGATGCTGATTTAGAGTTAACAGGGGGACCATTTTACTATGCTACAGTATATAAACATTCTGCACTGACAACATTTTATAGCTGGTCACAATGCTGATAAATATATTTTATGAACTATCTGCTTGTAATGTGCAGATAGAGGCAGGAGAATTTTCCATCTTATTTTGCCATTGCTATATGATTTAGAATAAGCCTGATAAGCCATTAAGACCTAGCAGCTCTACGTAGCTATTAGGTATACTCTTGTAAATTATGGATTGCTGCCTTTGGTAAAGTTATTCCACACTCCCAACTTGCAGATTGTGTCTTATGGCATTACAGAGATTGTAAAATCAGAACAGATGAAATAAGCATCAGACCTTTCCTGGAAAATATTATTATGTGGTTTTGTGGTGGTGTTTTTGTTTGTTGTGGTTTTTCCCCCCCCCCTCCTTATATCTCTATAAATAAACACAACAAAAAACGCCCCCCAACACNAACGTTGTAAACTTTGTGATCCCTCTTTATTTTTATTAGAATTTAGTTATTTTATTACAGCAAGGAAATAAGGGACTATGAATCTCTAAGCCTCCTCTCCAAGTGTAAGAAGTCCCACGAGCCCTGTTTTTTATCTTGTCTTTTATTGTTTTTACCTGAATAGTTCAAGAAGCTGAATTAAATTTCCTGAATATTATTTCTCAGCACTGTTAGTGCTCCCAGGGGAAGCTTCAAATCTGCCTCAATCCTGCAAGAATTCCCATTCCCAAAGGGTTTTGCCATCATACCCAGGAAGCACCAAAGCAGGACTCAGCTCTGAAACGACTTTTTCCAGCCATGCCCTCAATGCAGAGGACAAGGAAAGAGATGAGTAGAACAAGAGTACAGTTCTTTGTGGTTTCCTACTGTTCTGGTATCTTTCACTCCCAAGTTATCTTCTGAACAGCTGGCTGAAGTTGTTTAAGGCTCCTTTAGACCCTGGAAGGGAAGAACTTGTTTGCAATGTAGGTGTGGGATTTAACCTTTGAGTACTGAAGGAGCAGGAGCAGATTTGTAGATACCAACCCTGCCTTCCCGTGGAGCTCTGGCTGAGACTGTGCTGGAGGCAAATAGCTTCTGAATCCTCAGGAAGGGTCACTAGCAAGCTCTTGATACAGGTCTCAGAAGTACCATCCTACCCAGTGTATGATTTCCTCTCCCCAGATCAGAGAGATTACTGGGATTTGCTGCTTTGTGTCCTGCAGAACAGTTGAAATCTACAGTGTGGACTTTCAGAGTCCACTCAAGTATTTTCAAGGTGTGATGGTCTTGGGGAAATGCTGTCCCAGGAACCACAGAATGCCAGCATCACCTGCTGGGTACCTGTGTTCACTTTGGGTGTCCATGTCCTAACAACCATGTTTTCTTATTGCAGGGAGCTCTGCTGGCTGAGCAATGTCTTGGACAACTTAGGGGAAAAAAACATATTATGAAATAAATGGTCTTGATTATTTTCTCAGGATGCCTTACAATGTAGTGGAGCTAGAAACAGTTATGGTAATGCTTGCAATTTAAGTTTTAGCATTGAGTTTATAGGGATTTTGTTTTACTTTTCCCTCAGCTTTGCCTTCAGAAGACACCCCAGGATGATCAGTCTTAGGGAGGAATCTTGCAGTTATTTCTTTTGCTGCCCCAAACTAGCAATGCTAGAAATGAAGGCACCAGTTACCTAGACACTCATCAGACACTCATGTTTGCAAAAAGAGAACCAGTCAACTAAATCAATATAATAGTAGTGATGTGTGTGTGTGGGGGGGGATTTTAGAGCAACAGAAAACAAAGGGCAGATTTAATGTCAGCTGAGCCACATCTGTTCTACCAGTCAAAATGCATATTTCTTCCTCTGAAATGAGATTATTTTCCTTAATATTTTCCCGTCTCATATACATCTGTCTAACCCCACAGTCTAATATCTTGTGTGCAAACAACATTCAGAATGTGCAAACAAGTTTAAAGCACATTAATGTGAATTCATGAATTTGAGCCCCACTCTGGATTCCACCCTAGGGTCTTTCTCAGTCAGCAGTGCTGTAAACAGGTGCTAAGGTGGCTGGGTGGGAATTCAGGCAGAGATACCTGAGTGCTGGTGTGCTTTAGAGTGCTGGTGTGCTTTATTGTGCTGCCATGATAGACCATATCAAATGGAAATCAATATTTTCTAGGTTCAGACAAGAATTAGAGACACAGCTGAGACATATGGTGCTTCCACCCTTAATGATTCTGTGATTGTCCCTTAAGAGCCTTAAAAGTGAGCTTGTAGAGTTTTAGCTTTTAGGCTTGCGTGGAGTCTGTGCCTAGTAACTTCAGCTAAAAGCTCTGGGTTTCTTTATACCCTCCTGGATCTGTCTTTGCTGTGATGGTGGTTTTCCAGCTCTGCATTAGCAGGGTCTTGGTATGGGTAGGCACACTGTGAAGCTGTACCTGTTTCAACATTTCCCACCAGTTTTGTTTTTTTTTTTCTGCCTGGCTGGGATTTATCTGAGTGCCTTGCATATGCTTTTGGGTTTCTTATTTTCTTCTGAAAAACTCTGAGCATCACAGATCTTTCCCACCATAAACTGTGGGAGAAGTCCATCCTTCTAGCAATGGGAGAAGAAACACGGGCAGACAATGAGGGGCTACAAGTGTTTTGCCTTCTTGCAGACAGAAGTAGCTAGAAGTCCAAACTGGAGGTGTTTCTTCAGCCAGGCAGTTGAGTAAAAGCACCACTGATTTCAGGTCAAATAGTTCTGTGTTTGATAGGGATGCAGTTAGGATCACTGGCTGTGGAGGAGTTAATTACACTACAAATACAAATCCTAGTGAGTGCTAACACGAGGGCAGACAGGGAGGTGCTCTAAGAGGGCAAATGCCTGCAACTTGACAGAGTCTCTGCCTGTTTTGCACTAGTGTTGAATTTGTTTTGATTCCTGTTTCAGAAGTCATGTTACATTCATCTTCTATTTATTTGTNGAAAGAGATGAGTAGAACAAGAGTACAGTTCTTTGTGGTTTCCTACTGTTCTGGTATCTTTCACTCCCAAGTTATCTTCTGAACAGCTGGCTGAAGTTGTTTAAGGCTCCTTTAGACCCTGGAAGGGAAGAACTTGTTTGCAATGTAGGTGTGGGATTTAACCTTTGAGTACTGAAGGAGCAGGAGCAGATTTGTAGATACCAACCCTGCCTTCCCGTGGAGCTCTGGCTGAGACTGTGCTGGAGGCAAATAGCTTCTGAATCCTCAGGAAGGGTCACTAGCAAGCTCTTGATACAGGTCTCAGAAGTACCATCCTACCCAGTGTATGATTTCCTCTCCCCAGATCAGAGAGATTACTGGGATTTGCTGCTTTGTGTCCTGCAGAACAGTTGAAATCTACAGTGTGGACTTTCAGAGTCCACTCAAGTATTTTCAAGGTGTGATGGTCTTGGGGAAATGCTGTCCCAGGAACCACAGAATGCCAGCATCACCTGCTGGGTACCTGTGTTCACTTTGGGTGTCCATGTCCTAACAACCATGTTTTCTTATTGCAGGGAGCTCTGCTGGCTGAGCAATGTCTTGGACAACTTAGGGGAAAAAAACATATTATGAAATAAATGGTCTTGATTATTTTCTCAGGATGCCTTACAATGTAGTGGAGCTAGAAACAGTTATGGTAATGCTTGCAATTTAAGTTTTAGCATTGAGTTTATAGGGATTTTGTTTTACTTTTCCCTCAGCTTTGCCTTCAGAAGACACCCCAGGATGATCAGTCTTAGGGAGGAATCTTGCAGTTATTTCTTTTGCTGCCCCAAACTAGCAATGCTAGAAATGAAGGCACCAGTTACCTAGACACTCATCAGACACTCATGTTTGCAAAAAGAGAACCAGTCAACTAAATCAATATAATAGTAGTGATGTGTGTGTGTGGGGGGGGATTTTAGAGCAACAGAAAACAAAGGGCAGATTTAATGTCAGCTGAGCCACATCTGTTCTACCAGTCAAAATGCATATTTCTTCCTCTGAAATGAGATTATTTTCCTTAATATTTTCCCGTCTCATATACATCTGTCTAACCCCACAGTCTAATATCTTGTGTGCAAACAACATTCAGAATGTGCAAACAAGTTTAAAGCACATTAATGTGAATTCATGAATTTGAGCCCCACTCTGGATTCCACCCTAGGGTCTTTCTCAGTCAGCAGTGCTGTAAACAGGTGCTAAGGTGGCTGGGTGGGAATTCAGGCAGAGATACCTGAGTGCTGGTGTGCTTTAGAGTGCTGGTGTGCTTTATTGTGCTGCCATGATAGACCATATCAAATGGAAATCAATATTTTCTAGGTTCAGACAAGAATTAGAGACACAGCTGAGACATATGGTGCTTCCACCCTTAATGATTCTGTGATTGTCCCTTAAGAGCCTTAAAAGTGAGCTTGTAGAGTTTTAGCTTTTAGGCTTGCGTGGAGTCTGTGCCTAGTAACTTCAGCTAAAAGCTCTGGGTTTCTTTATACCCTCCTGGATCTGTCTTTGCTGTGATGGTGGTTTTCCAGCTCTGCATTAGCAGGGTCTTGGTATGGGTAGGCACACTGTGAAGCTGTACCTGTTTCAACATTTCCCACCAGTTTTGTTTTTTTTTTTCTGCCTGGCTGGGATTTATCTGAGTGCCTTGCATATGCTTTTGGGTTTCTTATTTTCTTCTGAAAAACTCTGAGCATCACAGATCTTTCCCACCATAAACTGTGGGAGAAGTCCATCCTTCTAGCAATGGGAGAAGAAACACGGGCAGACAATGAGGGGCTACAAGTGTTTTGCCTTCTTGCAGACAGAAGTAGCTAGAAGTCCAAACTGGAGGTGTTTCTTCAGCCAGGCAGTTGAGTAAAAGCACCACTGATTTCAGGTCAAATAGTTCTGTGTTTGATAGGGATGCAGTTAGGATCACTGGCTGTGGAGGAGTTAATTACACTACAAATACAAATCCTAGTGAGTGCTAACACGAGGGCAGACAGGGAGGTGCTCTAAGAGGGCAAATGCCTGCAACTTGACAGAGTCTCTGCCTGTTTTGCACTAGTGTTGAATTTGTTTTGATTCCTGTTTCAGAAGTCATGTTACATTCATCTTCTATTTATTTGTATTGCAAACCTTAGCAGCAGAAAAAAAAAAAACCAAGTCCCTCATCAATATAAAAAAGTAGTCTTGGTAACTGAGTGTGCTTATGCTGATTGGAAAGTCATGGCACTGCAATTAACCCCACTGAGCTTCAGGAACTGTAATTATCCTATTTCTTGACATCTTTGCTCAGAGTATAAAGATGCCTGTAGTACCCACTCTTGCTGTTTACCTGCCTCTCTTGTGCTTTCCTTAGGGTTCTTTTTCTTTCTTTTGAGATATTTGCAAATTTTTTTGAGAAGTCAGTTCAGCTCTGAGTAATTAAATCCCTGTAATACCACTTCTGTTAGGCACCCTGCATCTGCCATCTCTGCCATCAGGAAGAAACAAGAACTAGATCATTGGAAAAGAACAGAATAATTTGTTTTGCTTTCTTTAGTGATCAGCTCTAAACAGAGAGTGATGTGGGAAAGCACAAAATACTGTGACATAGGTGCATGAACACTCTCTTCAGGCTGTGGCATCTGAGAACCTTTATGGAACACATGAATATGAAGCCTTTTCCTCATGTAATCAGAGGAAACTGTTTTAATGACTCTTACAAACCAGGCATTGTATTTCAAAAANTTAGGGGAAAAAAACATATTATGAAATAAATGGTCTTGATTATTTTCTCAGGATGCCTTACAATGTAGTGGAGCTAGAAACAGTTATGGTAATGCTTGCAATTTAAGTTTTAGCATTGAGTTTATAGGGATTTTGTTTTACTTTTCCCTCAGCTTTGCCTTCAGAAGACACCCCAGGATGATCAGTCTTAGGGAGGAATCTTGCAGTTATTTCTTTTGCTGCCCCAAACTAGCAATGCTAGAAATGAAGGCACCAGTTACCTAGACACTCATCAGACACTCATGTTTGCAAAAAGAGAACCAGTCAACTAAATCAATATAATAGTAGTGATGTGTGTGTGTGGGGGGGGATTTTAGAGCAACAGAAAACAAAGGGCAGATTTAATGTCAGCTGAGCCACATCTGTTCTACCAGTCAAAATGCATATTTCTTCCTCTGAAATGAGATTATTTTCCTTAATATTTTCCCGTCTCATATACATCTGTCTAACCCCACAGTCTAATATCTTGTGTGCAAACAACATTCAGAATGTGCAAACAAGTTTAAAGCACATTAATGTGAATTCATGAATTTGAGCCCCACTCTGGATTCCACCCCAGGGTCTTTCTCAGTCAGCAGTGCTGTAAACAGGTGCTAAGGTGGCTGGGTGGGAATTCAGGCAGAGATACCTGAGTGCTGGTGTGCTTTAGAGTGCTGGTGTGCTTTATTGTGCTGCCATGATAGACCATATCAAATGGAAATCAATATTTTCTAGGTTCAGACAAGAATTAGAGACACAGCTGAGACATATGGTGCTTCCACCCTTAATGATTCTGTGATTGTCCCTTAAGAGCCTTAAAAGTGAGCTTGTAGAGTTTTAGCTTTTAGGCTTGCGTGGAGTCTGTGCCTAGTAACTTCAGCTAAAAGCTCTGGGTTTCTTTATACCCTCCTGGATCTGTCTTTGCTGTGATGGTGGCTTTCCAGCTCTGCATTAGCAGGGTCTTGGTATGGGTAGGCACACTGANTCCTTGTTATTTTTACTGCAGTTTTACATCCCAAATAACAAAAATCTTTTCTGATTTAAAGCTCATTACAATGTTTACCCCAGGCTGTTTCTATCTAAAGAGTCTACTGCTGACAGTGAAATAAGGGAGTTGCTGTCTGGGGAGGACTGGCTTTCTAAATTTTAAGTTCCTTAACTGGTCATTCTGATTTAAAACGTTGTAAACTTTGTGATCCCTCTTTATTTTTATTAGAATTTAGTTATTTTATTACAGCAAGGAAATAAGGGACTATGAATCTCTAAGCCTCCTCTCCAAGTGTAAGAAGTCCCACGAGCCCTGTTTTTTATCTTGTCTTTTATTGTTTTTACCTGAATAGTTCAAGAAGCTGAATTAAATTTCCTGAATATTATTTCTCAGCACTGTTAGTGCTCCCAGGGGAAGCTTCAAATCTGCCTCAATCCTGCAAGAATTCCCATTCCCAAAGGGTTTTGCCATCATACCCAGGAAGCACCAAAGCAGGACTCAGCTCTGAAACGACTTTTTCCAGCCATGCCCTCAATGCAGAGGACAAGGAAAGAGATGAGTAGAACAAGAGTACAGTTCTTTGTGGTTTCCTACTGTTCTGGTATCTTTCACTCCCAAGTTATCTTCTGAACAGCTGGCTGAAGTTGTTTAAGGCTCCTTTAGACCCTGGAAGGGAAGAACTTGTTTGCAATGTAGGTGTGGGATTTAACCTTTGAGTACTGAAGGAGCAGGAGCAGATTTGTAGATACCAACCCTGCCTTCCCGTGGAGCTCTGGCTGAGACTGTGCTGGAGGCAAATAGCTTCTGAATCCTCAGGAAGGGTCACTAGCAAGCTCTTGATACAGGTCTCAGAAGTACCATCCTACCCAGTGTATGATTTCCTCTCCCCAGATCAGAGAGATTACTGGGATTTGCTGCTTTGTGTCCTGCAGAACAGTTGAAATCTACAGTGTGGACTTTCAGAGTCCACTCAAGTATTTTCAAGGTGTGATGGTCTTGGGGAAATGCTGTCCCAGGAACCACAGAATGCCAGCATCACCTGCTGGGTACCTGTGTTCACTTTGGGTGTCCATGTCCTAACAACCATGTTTTCTTATTGCAGGGAGCTCTGCTGGCTGAGCAATGTCTTGGACAACTTAGGGGAAAAAAACATATTATGAAATAAATGGTCTTGATTATTTTCTCAGGATGCCTTACAATGTAGTGGAGCTAGAAACAGTTATGGTAATGCTTGCAATTTAAGTTTTAGCATTGAGTTTATAGGGATTTTGTTTTACTTTTCCCTCAGCTTTGCCTTCAGAAGACACCCCAGGATGATCAGTCTTAGGGAGGAATCTTGCAGTTATTTCTTTTGCTGCCCCAAACTAGCAATGCTAGAAATGAAGGCACCAGTTACCTAGACACTCATCAGACACTCATGTTTGCAAAAAGAGAACCAGTCAACTAAATCAATATAATAGTAGTGATGTGTGTGTGTGGGGGGGGATTTTAGAGCAACAGAAAACAAAGGGCAGATTTAATGTCAGCTGAGCCACATCTGTTCTACCAGTCAAAATGCATATTTCTTCCTCTGAAATGAGATTATTTTCCTTAATATTTTCCCGTCTCATATACATCTGTCTAACCCCACAGTCTAATATCTTGTGTGCAAACAACATTCAGAATGTGCAAACAAGTTTAAAGCACATTAATGTGAATTCATGAATTTGAGCCCCACTCTGGATTCCACCCTAGGGTCTTTCTCAGTCAGCAGTGCTGTAAACAGGTGCTAAGGTGGCTGGGTGGGAATTCAGGCAGAGATACCTGAGTGCTGGTGTGCTTTAGAGTGCTGGTGTGCTTTATTGTGCTGCCATGATAGACCATATCAAATGGAAATCAATATTTTCTAGGTTCAGACAAGAATTAGAGACACAGCTGAGACATATGGTGCTTCCACCCTTAATGATTCTGTGATTGTCCCTTAAGAGCCTTAAAAGTGAGCTTGTAGAGTTTTAGCTTTTAGGCTTGCGTGGAGTCTGTGCCTAGTAACTTCAGCTAAAAGCTCTGGGTTTCTTTATACCCTTCTGGATCTGTCTTTGCTGTGATGGTGGCTTTCCAGCTCTGCATTAGCAGGGTCTTGGTATGGGTAGGCACACTGAAGCTGTACCTGTTTCAACATTTCCCACCAGTTTTGTTTTTTTTTTTCTGCCTGGCTGGGATTTATCTGAGTGCCTTGCATATGCTTTTGGGTTTCTTATTTTCTTCTGAAAAACTCTGAGCATCACAGATCTTTCCCACCATAAACTGTGGGAGAAGTCCATCCTTCTAGCAATGGGAGAAGAAACACGGGCAGACAATGAGGGGCTACAAGTGTTTTGCCTTCTTGCAGACAGAAGTAGCTAGAAGTCCAAACTGGAGGTGTTTCTTCAGCCAGGCAGTTGAGTAAAAGCACCACTGATTTCAGGTCAAATAGTTCTGTGTTTGATAGGGATGCAGTTAGGATCACTGCCCTTAACAAGTTCTTCCATTGCTAATAAATCAACCAAACAAAAGACAATGATCTCTGAAAATTTGGAAGGAGATAGACTACAATAGGGAATGAAGGAATCACTAGAAAGTTTACAAGAGCTTGAAAGTAATTTGCAGCTGCAGCACCTCTGTAAATAGCTCTCTTTACAAACATCATGTTAGTTTTACAAACACATGCTTACCCATCATATCATGTATATAATCCAGCATAACATATATGCAGTGTTGCAGTTATTGCTTATGAGAAAATTTGACTCATCAGCTATAACCACTCTAGTTTTTCTGTTTTACCCTTTTTTGAAATGCCTCTTACTACAAATCTTTGGTAGGATAAAATAACTAATTCAGAAGAGTCCATCAGCTTGAACATGTACTCCAGAACTGACACTAGTCAAATTTCTGTAATGAAAATGTATTGCATTCATCTAATACATGTTCAGCATACACCATTCTTGCTTTCATCACTCTGGCAATGAAAACATTTGTTGGCACCATAGAGCAACTTCAAAAATCTTCTGAGCGAATGTCAGAACTACTGATTCATTCTTGGATCAAGAAGTGGTAAGTGCTCTAGATTTTATTTAAACATTGATTACATATATAAGTGATTACTTGGAACAAAATACTGGTTTGCAGAGTACACATTAGCCAAACTATCATCTTTTTCCACAGGAAGAAAAGAACTTGAAGTGGGACAGAGAAAGAATAGAAAAACACCATTAAGTTCTCCAGAGCATCTCCTTAGATAAGGAAGGATAATGCAAGAGGCAAGAATGTCTACTTTTGCAGCATACAACACTTTTGAAAAAATAAAGCCCACAATGAAAGCTGTTTCAGATTATGCTTGAGTTGCTCTAGACTAGTTTCCTCATATGGATAGTCTAAATTCTAGTTCACCTTTTCATCTTCATAGTAGACATTTGGAGATTCAGAGGGAATCCTGGAGGAGAGGGCCAGGGCAAATAATTATTATTCAGGAGGAATAAATTGCCCTGAAAGTACAGACACACCTTCACTCCAGGTCTCTGAGTATTTCCATCAATGTAGCCACAAGAGAAGCCACATTATTTCAGATGCAGTGATAATGACACTAAAAAAAGAAAGATCAAGTCTTAGAGTGTCCACAAATACAAAATTATGTAAATATTTTGCTTACATTGTGTATCTTCACTGTGTTAAGTGAACTAGCTGTTACTTATTTTATTGAATGTTTAATAAATAATGTATTCACATCGTTCTTACACCTACAGACTCAGGAATGTGGTAATGTTTTCTTTTGGCTCTTCCACAGTCTGGATTTGGAGATAAGAACTGTGATTTTTTTTTTTCTCCCTCNTTGGAAGAAAGTTCTTCATTGATGGGAACAAATGTTTGGATGGCTGAGGTCAGAAAGGTCTTTGGTAATTTCTTGCATGTAAAATGAGTTATTTCCAAGTCTGGAAAGCTAAAGATGAGGGGTTTTCCAAGTCAAGGCTTGTGCTGCATTGAAGGAGTTTGCATTATGGGCTGTCTCCATTCACAAGACTTTAAGTTTCCAATCCTGTTTCGCTCGCTTGACCTTCACCCAGATAGACTGTAATAAAAACTGTTTTTATAAGTGACAAAAAAGAAGCCCAGGCACTGCAGCTCCAACAATGTAATTTATGAGTCAGGGATGTTGCCTCTTTGGTTACAGCAGTGAATTTCACTTGTGCTAATGAGCAGTGTTGTCTCTGCCAGGGCTGGGGCCCAGTTGTTGTGATGCTCTCAACTAGAGCTAGCTATGTGCTGTGGCAGTGAGCTCTGTCTTCCCTCTTTCCCTCTGCATAACAAAAGGGATCTATCTCAAAGAGAAAATGGAAATTGCAAAATGCCTATTCATAACTGTGCCCTGTTTGGTTTATTTTTCTTTCTTGCCTTAAGTTCCAAGTAATTTCAAAATCATTTTCTCAGAAAAGGAGCTGTCATCTTTAAGGTAAAAGAAACCAACAAAGTCCTTGTGACTCTCTTGAAATTCCTCACTGTAATTTAGGTAGCCAAGGAATAACAGTGTGGATAGATATTCCCTGTCAGGGGGAACTGGCCTCACAAAGCTGCCATCCTGCACCTGTGAAATCTGGGCTGAGAGGTGCCCTGGCATCTCCAGTGTATTGAAGGAGGATGAGAGGAATGAAAGACTACTGAGATGAGACACTGTGATAGGTCTCCTATTGACTTTATGCTTTGTAATGAAGGAATGATAGATGAGGAGGAAAATGGAGTCATAGGATTAGTAAAGATAGCACATGAAAAAGACATTTGATGAATAATACTCAAGTGACACCCATATCAGCCCCTCCTATGCAATTTTATTATGCATCTTTGATGTAAGACATGCAGAACAAATACTTCCTGATTAAATATATTCAGCAAGCGTTCTGCATTCTGATATAATTCCAGTTAGATATAGTACTTAAATAGTTTTCTTAATAGGTAACTAGGAAAATAGAGAACAAAGCACAATATAGAACTAAATCCAACTTTAAATGTTCCCTATGAGCTTTTTAAAATGCAAGAAATCACATTTGTCTCATGCCACTTAACACCTCATCTCTGCTTGATCTCTAGGAAAATTCAACAGACTTTATGAGAGGAGAATAAAAGAAAGCTGCTTTACCACATCCTATCGTATATTGAGCAAATTAATTCCATCTCTCACAGTAGAAGGTAACATCTTTAGAGGGAAGTGTAAGAAGCAGAGCATGTGTGACATGGTCTTCTCCCTGTGTACTCTCCAACTCTGCCAGTCAGTATTTAGAGACTTCCAAAGTGAAAGGTTCAGACCTGTGGCCACAGCAACCACTGATTTGCACACTTGGTGTTCCCATCCTTTTCCTGATGTGTTTCCCCCATCAGATGACAGCACTGAGTGACACCATTTGATTATTTACTGTACAAATAGAAGTGTCTGCTTTTATTTAACTCTATTGCCTGATCGTTTCCTTTGATACCTTCGAAATTCTCAGCTTGCAAGAAACTGTGACTAATCAATCCCTATTTCTCCCTGCATGTCACCTGTTACATTGCAAATCTCTCATGGTCCTTTTCCTCACACCCCTGATTTCCCACCCTCTGTGTTCTGTTGCTGATACTACATTTAGTTTCATTATATGAAAACCACTCAGTTTTATTTCTATTCTTGGTAACTTCCCTACCTCCCATAGATGTTTTCTGAGATGACTGGACCAGCATGCAGTAGTCAGTGTAAATCTGTGGATTTACAGACTGGCATGACTCTGTTTTCTATTTTGCATCCTTTCTCAGTCTAGTTTTGCATCCCCTTCTGGTCTAGTTGAGAGGCATCCCTGCCCATGGCAATGAGGCTGGATTAGATGATCTTGTAGATCATGACAATTTTTATAATGTTTAAGATCCCAATTGCTTTTCAAATGTCCCTGAGTAATGACTCCAGAGAAAGAACAGTAACCTCTACTGATTATGTTTTTCCTGTCACTCAGGACTGAGTGTGTTCACTTCAAGCAAACGAATACTTAGACTTTGGTAGCAGTGAAAATCAGCTGATTATAAATACAATTAGTTATTACTATAGCTACCAATTGACTGTCTAGATCATATTGCCTGGTAGATCATTCTCTCAGTTCTCATGTCAAAAGAAGAGAGGAATAAATAGTACTTTGAAAAACATAAAACATACACAAAAAGTTGCAATGANTTTTTCTATATAGCAATGAGATTATGTCAAAACTTCTGGATTTTATTTTTACTGAAACTTTTCTTTTCATCCCTGTGTAAAAGCACTAGCAGGATTCTTTGTTCTTTGCTCTTTCTTCTTTGTAGTTGCCTCTTACCTTTGGCAGGTTGTTTTTTTTTTCCACTAGTTGGAAGAAGTAGTATAAAGTGAAATGATAAGCAAAGAGAAGGTGAAGAAAGGTAAGATGAAAGTAATAGAGACAGTGCAGTTGTAAATTAAAAAAGTAAGTACTTGCCCATCTAGTAAAAATAAAGGCACTCAGAAGAAATGTGATAGATGTCAGAGAACAAAGGCAGATGGCCATCCAGTCAAATGCAGAGGATGCAGTCTGTAATTTCTCTCCTATTCCACACCCTCCCATTTCTTTCATATGGTGACAGTGAAGCAATCTAGACTTTAAAATAAAAAGCATACCTCTTGGAGAGTCCTGGAGTTCTGTGTACTTAATGAGAAATGCACTTTTAGCTCAAAGTACAGAGGACTCTACTGAAGTCTTCCACTCCACCTAAAAAAGAATGTGGCTGCTTTGCCTCCAGAGTACAGCTGGGGTTGAACTACTTGATTTCCCTTGTTCTGGGGAGAATAGTGTTTAATGGCTGGTTTTTTCTGTGAGCATAGCTGGGCTGACCATGGTGGTGGAGAAAGTGGATTCTGAATATTCTCCTCCAAGATCATTCTTGAATCCAACCCTCCCATAACTGGGGAGATGTTGGAACTGGGTAAACACCACTGGTGTGGTCAGAAGGCAATGTTGTCTCCCTTGAGCTGTTCCTGGGGGACCAAGCCCTGTTTTTTCCCATTTCCTGGTAGCCAACCTGATAGGGATATCAAAAAATCATGGATGGTTTGGGTTGGGTTTGTCTTCCTGGTGTGTTTTGCTTTTTGATAAACTCAGCTGCAAAGTTGGCAAAGCCACATTTGCATTGCTCTTTGAATTAATTCCTTCAAATTATCATTGTAAGTTGTTCAGTAGTTGCTGCTCCATGCTTATGTTAAACCTCCTCACAGGGTGATAATTTACAAGTGGAAGGAATTTACACTTCTTTGCAGACACCCATTAAAGAAACCAAAACAAACAACAGCCCCCAACCAACCCCACTGCCCACACTAGCAAAGTCCTTTACAGTGAAGCATTTTATTCCTACACTATGCTATTAATATTTAAATCCTTTCAGCCTGTTAGAGTATTTTTGACAGAATTAGAAGTGTACAGACAGAAAAGGAATCCAAGGCCTGTCATCTTACCCAAAGGACAGTTCTTGCAGTGCTTGACAATGCTGGTGACACCTTCCTGGGACTGACAGCTGGTAAATGGGAGAACACAGCTCTAAAGGTCAGCTTTCTAAACATGGCCTTCTCAGAAGAAAAATACAAAATTTTCTCTTCCCAAACTGTACTTAGGTTGGTCAAATTGCTTTATTCTCTCAGTATTATTACTATTATTCAATTTAATAATGCAGTATAAGTTTTACAGGATTATACAGGTTATATTATACATTATTATTATCTTCATAGCTTGCTTCTAATTTTACTTTAACATCTTTTATCCTTTTTTTTTTTTCCCACACATTCTGTAACAACTGGATAAATTAAAATTTGCTGAAATACATTTTTTTTTTTTTCATTCTGTTTTATGCCATGGTTCCCATCCACTGTTTTCTGTTTAGGTCCCATGGAATATTGTGCTCTCAGGTGTGTGTTGTTTCAGGAAGTTCTGTGCAAAAAAAACAAAATGTCCCCTCCACTGCCCTTATCTAAATCAAACCAAACCAACAACAAAAACAAACCCCTAACAACCAGAAAACCAGACCCAAACTTGCATGAACAGTCAGATTAAGGCACTGAGAGGCAGGCAGGTGTGATTATAATAGTGTTAATTTTGCTTTTAAAGCAAACAAAATGTTTAGGAATTGTTTTTTTGTTGTTTTGTTTTTTGGGGTTTTTTTTGAGGGATTAGTAAGATTCTCTTTTTTTTTTTTCACTGATTTATCACCAATATATTACTATAATAGTACTAATTGAATAATATTATTAATCTGTGTAACTTGTCTTCAGTGAAGATGGATTTGTTATTTATGATGATATATTCTTCATAAAAGAGACTTCTATGCTAACATTCAAGCCTTGTTATTCTGAGCTAGTTTTACTTTTGAAGCTTGAGTCTTGACAAGTACTATTTTATTTTTTTTTTTCTGGTCTGGAATGTTCATAAATTCTTCAACCACTTGAAAGAAAATGTAACAATTATTTGGAGGGGAGTTAAAAGCTTCCAACATAGAGCCAAAAGGAGGCAGGCAGTTGAAAGACATGTGAATTACTGCCTTAGTGTTGTCAGTCTTACCAGTTTCAAGGTGGAAATGAATATCTTAATTATGGGTCTTCATAAAGCTAAGAGTTTGCAGCTAGTTGTACAGCAGCTTTATTTGACAAGAAGTGGATTTAAGATTAAAGTTTAACACATTTGGCAAGTAATCAATTAAAAAGAAGCTATGCATAAGTTGGCTTTCCCTGGTAAGGTCTTTCCTGGAATGACACGTGTGGCAGGGGTTGCTCAGGAATTTTACATACAGGTATTAAGAGGAAGTTTAGAAAAGAAAGTGAAAGGAATTAGCTACTTAAATTTATTTGAAGAATGAATTTTTTACCTTTTTTGGTGCATAGAGTTTTTTTGCCTGTTCTCCCTAGTTACTGGCTATGTGAATTAAGATGTGTTTTTGAGAAAAATCTTTGAAATGACTTGTATAATTTTCTGAAAATGCCACTGTGAAATTATAGCAGTCTCAGTTTTTGAGTTATGAAATACAGCTTAGTCCAGAGTGACTTTACAAGGAAGAACATTTTATTTGAATGTGCTTAGAATACCTGGTAAAGTTCTTTTGCTGTCAAAACCAAACCATTGCTTAAACATCTCCTGGTTTAAGTGAGAACAGAACTAAATCTGTTCAGTGGCTTTATTGTTCAGCTCAGTCTCTTCTAACTTGGCTTCCAACGTTCATGGCATTTTTGCAGGCAGCCTCTGCTTTTAGCAGTGTTAACACTTGATATTTAGAGTCAGTACCAAGGGTTGGGGTGCAGCCCATGGCTGGATCTTGTGTATGCATTGGGGGTGCAGAAAGGCAAAGGTGGCACCTACAGGAGAAACAGCCAGGACAGGGGACCCCAAAGTGCCCAACGAGGTTCTCCATCCCATATAAGTCAGAGTCAGTCCAGTCTGGGATTTCTGCTCTGCTTTCTCCACAGCATCAGTGCTGACAATGGTGTAATTGTTTGGGGGAGTTAATAGAAAGCAGTTTGGTATCTGGTGGCTGGCAAGCTCTAAACCTTGACAGATGCAAACGGGGAATAGTAGGAAAGAATTTTATTTATAAAAGCATTAATAACGTTATTGTAACTGCAAACAACTTTTCTTCCCCATGAGGGTGGTGAGACACTGGCACAGGTTGCCCAGAGAGGTGGAGGAAGCTCCATCCTTGGAAGTTTCGAAGTCCAGGCTGGATGAGGCTCTGAGCAACCTGCTCTAGTGGGAGGTGTCCCTGCCATGGGCAGGGGGTTTGGAACTGGATTATCTTTAAGGTCCTTTCCAACCCTGACAAGTCTATGATTCTAAAGACCATCTGTTGATATTTTCAATATGGAATAATTGGTACATCAAAGACCAAAATAGGAAAAAAAAAAAATAAATCAACAAACCAAAAACTCCCATAGTGAACACAAAGAAAGGTGTATGCTCTGTGCTAGTAATAAACAATAATTCNTAAAAAGGAATTGTGACTGATTGGAAATTGTGAATCTGACACTAGGCTTCTTTTTTTTTTGTCAAATGCCAAACAGCCTTTAGCCAACATTAGCTATATCTGTCCAGGAGAATGATCTTGTTTCTTTCCATTCATTAGAAATTCTCCATACTTTATTATAAAAAGAAGGGATAAAATCTGTTGTTTTCCCTTGAACAGCAAATTTATCACTTGGGCTTTGCTCTTAAAGGAAATATTGGAATTTTTAGCTTATCTTTGATTGTGAATTCACTTAAAAATCCTGTTCTTAGAATCATTAGCAATCAAATTCCTGATGGATTTTGATGCATTTTTGTTGCCAAATCACCTTAGAAACCTCTAAAAATCGAAACCATAGTTTTCTAATGATTACTTGTGGCAGATAACTGTGGCTTCCAGGCTTATCCAGTCTCCAGAAATCCACAAATGGAAGATTCCATGGGGGTCTGCAATCAAAAAACCCTCAGTTTAGCCTCTTAAGTGTAGGATTGTCTGCCAGTATTCCATGATTGTGTATTCCCTAGATGAACAGAGAAGAGTAAACCTGCCTCTCAGAGCAGAAGAGATGCTGGTCCAGATGAAATCAACAATGAACTGGGTTCTGGGTTTACGTTTTTAGTGGAACTGCACAAACAATTTTTGTAATGTGTGGGTATTTCAAACAATTTCTTAAAAAAGGCTTGGATAGTAAAAAGCACTAGTAGACTTTTTCAGAATTAAAAGTGATTTTTCTGAAGACATGCATAGAATTAATCCCCTTATAGGGTTTATGGAAGTTTACCTCCATAGAAGGATTGTATTTTATCTGGTAAAAAAGCTTTCCTACTGATTTCTGTGAACTTTTGAGGTGAATGTTGCCTTCCAACCTCAATCTGGCTCTGCAGTAATATCTCTCACTCCGGGTTTTGTGATGTATTGAATTCAGAAGTGTTAATTCCTTCTCCCATGTCATGAAACATCTGTTTGAGGGATGAGGATCATCAGGAAACCCCACGGATCTCTATAATTGAATCTCAAATATCTCTAATATTTAAAGTTTTGCCTTGTCTTCACTGATGCTACTCTGCTCCTTAAAGTTGTTGGAATACCTTATGTTCAGCAGTTCTCTCAGCAATGTATTATGCCCAAGGGGGAAGGGTAAAGAAAGTTATTTTCAGTCAAGAGTGATGTTTTCAACTAGCTTGAATCTCCTGAGGCCCAGTCAGAGGCTTCAGGCTGGTGCCTGCTGAGGGTGCACCCACAGACCAACTTGCCTCCTGGTCTTCCTCAGGCAATTAATTTGCATTGAAATGAGTTTCTGAGAATATAGATACTCTTTATTTACAGTCAACCTTCCCCTTTCATTCCAAGCTTGTACATTATTTGGGTGTTTCACCTCACTCTGTACCTGCTCTGGCCTCAGTCTTCCCCTTTCAGTTCCTGAACTGAGAGTCATGGTCAGTCTTTGTCGTGTGGCTTCTCCCACCAGTTTTACTGTCACTTAAGTGCCACAGGTTTCCTAAGTGTGTTTCCCCAGTGCCAGAATCCAAGCAGCAATGGGAACAGTCTTGCACCAGTGGCCAGGCTGTCAAGTATCTGGGCTAGAGAGAGCAGCTCAGTGGTATGCATTAAAATTTTGCTCCTAAGCCTTGTACTTACACTTTAAATAATCACATTGTTCTGACAGTGTCTCTGTGTGCTTTTCTTAACTCATCTGTGCAGAACTTCTCACCCTAATTGACAGATTTTTTTCNATTCTAAAGACCATCTGTTGATATTTTCAATATGGAATAATTGGTTCATCAAAGACCAAAATAGGAAAAAAAAAAAATAAATCAACAAACCAAAAACTCCCATAGTGAACACAAAGAAAGGTGTATGCTCTGTGCTAGTAATAAACAATAATTCTGGGTGTACTGTTATATTTTATATGCCATCTGAAACATCTTACTATATTTATATGCTTCCAATTTAGCCTAGCCTGTACTTTCTGTATTCATTAATATAAGAACAACTCAGTGACAACTCAGTGAATGAGTACCTATTGCAAGCAAGATCTATGGCCTGGNGAAATTCTCCATACTTTATTATAAAAAGAAGGGATAAAATCTGTTGTTTTCCCTTGAACAGCAAATTTATCACTTGGGCTTTGCTCTTAAAGGAAATATTGGAATTTTTAGCTTATCTTTGATTGTGAATTCACTTAAAAATCCTGTTCTTAGAATCATTAGCAATCAAATTCCTGATGGATTTTGATGCATTTTTGTTGCCAAATCACCTTAGAAACCTCTAAAAATCGAAACCATAGTTTTCTAATGATTACTTGTGGCAGATAACTGTGGCTTCCAGGCTTATCCAGTCTCCAGAAATCCACAAATGGAAGATTCCATGGGGGTCTGCAATCAAAAAACCCTCAGTTTAGCCTCTTAAGTGTAGGATTGTCTGCCAGTATTCCATGATTGTGTATTCCCTAGATGAACAGAGAAGAGTAAACCTGCCTCTCAGAGCAGAAGAGATGCTGGTCCAGATGAAATCAACAATGAACTGGGTTCTGGGTTTACGTTTTTAGTGGAACTGCACAAACAATTTTTGTAATGTGTGGGTATTTCAAACAATTTCTTAAAAAAGGCTTGGATAGTAAAAAGCACTAGTAGACTTTTTCAGAATTAAAAGTGATTTTTCTGAAGACATGCATAGAATTAATCCCCTTATAGGGTTTATGGAAGTTTACCTCCATAGAAGGATTGTATTTTATCTGGTAAAAAAGCTTTCCTACTGATTTCTGTGAACTTTTGAGGTGAATGTTGCCTTCCAACCTCAATCTGGCTCTGCAGTAATATCTCTCACTCCGGGTTTTGTGATGTATTGAATTCAGAAGTGTTAATTCCTTCTCCCATGTCATGAAACATCTGTTTGAGGGATGAGGATCATCAGGAAACCCCACGGATCTCTATAATTGAATCTCAAATATCTCTAATATTTAAAGTTTTGCCTTGTCTTCACTGATGCTACTCTGCTCCTTAAAGTTGTTGGAATACCTTATGTTCAGCAGTTCTCTCAGCAATGTATTATGCCCAAGGGGGAAGGGTAAAGAAAGTTATTTTCAGTCAAGAGTGATGTTTTCAACTAGCTTGAATCTCCTGAGGCCCAGTCAGAGGCTTCAGGCTGGTGCCTGCTGAGGGTGCACCCACAGACCAACTTGCCTCCTGGTCTTCCTCAGGCAATTAATTTGCATTGAAATGAGTTTCTGAGAATATAGATACTCTTTATTTACAGTCAACCTTCCCCTTTCATTCCAAGCTTGTACATTATTTGGGTGTTTCACCTCACTCTGTACCTGCTCTGGCCTCAGTCTTCCCCTTTCAGTTCCTGAACTGAGAGTCATGGTCAGTCTTTGTCGTGTGGCTTCTCCCACCAGTTTTACTGTCACTTAAGTGCCACAGGTTTCCTAAGTGTGTTTCCCCAGTGCCAGAATCCAAGCAGCAATGGGAACAGTCTTGCACCAGTGGCCAGGCTGTCAAGTATCTGGGCTAGAGAGAGCAGCTCAGTGGTATGCATTAAAATTTTGCTCCTAAGCCTTGTACTTACACTTTAAATAATCACATTGTTCTGACAGTGTCTCTGTGTGCTTTTCTTAACTCATCTGTGCAGAACTTCTCACCCTAATTGACAGATTTTTTTCCTGGTCACTTACTGCTGTCTGCTTTTTTGTCACTATTCGTACAACCANTACTATATTTATATGCTTCCAATTTAGCCTAGCCTGTACTTTCTGTATTCATTAATATAAGAACAACTCAGTGACAACTCAGTGAATGAGTACCTATTGCAAGCAAGATCTATGGCCTGGGGACAATTTTATTTTACTCATAAATTTTAATATCTGCTGTCCACGACAGTCAAAATAATGAGCCTCTAGTGGGTTTGTCCATCATTACAAAGAACTTTTTCTTTTTTTTTTTAAAGCCATAAAAAGGAATTGTGACTGATTGGAAATTGTGAATCTGACACTAGGCTTCTTTTTTTTTTGTCAAATGCCAAACAGCCTTTAGCCAACATTAGCTATATCTGTCCAGGAGAATGATCTTGTTTCTTTCCATTCATTAGAAATTCTCCATACTTTATTATAAAAAGAAGGGATAAAATCTGTTGTTTTCCCTTGAACAGCAAATTTATCACTTGGGCTTTGCTCTTAAAGGAAATATTGGAATTTTTAGCTTATCTTTGATTGTGAATTCACTTAAAAATCCTGTTCTTAGAATCATTAGCAATCAAATTCCTGATGGATTTTGATGCATTTTTGTTGCCAAATCACCTTAGAAACCTCTAAAAATCGAAACCATAGTTTTCTAATGATTACTTGTGGCAGATAACTGTGGCTTCCAGGCTTATCCAGTCTCCAGAAATCCACAAATGGAAGATTCCATGGGGGTCTGCAATCAAAAAACCCTCAGTTTAGCCTCTTAAGTGTAGGATTGTCTGCCAGTATTCCATGATTGTGTATTCCCTAGATGAACAGAGAAGAGTAAACCTGCCTCTCAGAGCAGAAGAGATGCTGGTCCAGATGAAATCAACAATGAACTGGGTTCTGGGTTTACGTTTTTAGTGGAACTGCACAAACAATTTTTGTAATGTGTGGGTATTTCAAACAATTTCTTAAAAAAGGCTTGGATAGTAAAAAGCACTAGTAGACTTTTTCAGAATTAAAAGTGATTTTTCTGAAGACATGCATAGAATTAATCCCCTTATAGGGTTTATGGAAGTTTACCTCCATAGAAGGATTGTATTTTATCTGGTAAAAAAGCTTTCCTACTGATTTCTGTGAACTTTTGAGGTGAATGTTGCCTTCCAACCTCAATCTGGCTCTGCAGTAATATCTCTCACTCCGGGTTTTGTGATGTATTGAATTCAGAAGTGTTAATTCCTTCTCCCATGTCATGAAACATCTGTTTGAGGGATGAGGATCATCAGGAAACCCCACGGATCTCTATAATTGAATCTCAAATATCTCTAATATTTAAAGTTTTGCCTTGTCTTCACTGATGCTACTCTGCTCCTTAAAGTTGTTGGAATACCTTATGTTCAGCAGTTCTCTCAGCAATGTATTATGCCCAAGGGGGAAGGGTAAAGAAAGTTATTTTCAGTCAAGAGTGATGTTTTCAACTAGCTTGAATCTCCTGAGGCCCAGTCAGAGGCTTCAGGCTGGTGCCTGCTGAGGGTGCACCCACAGACCAACTTGCCTCCTGGTCTTCCTCAGGCAATTAATTTGCATTGAAATGAGTTTCTGAGAATATAGATACTCTTTATTTACAGTCAACCTTCCCCTTTCATTCCAAGCTTGTACATTATTTGGGTGTTTCACCTCACTCTGTACCTGCTCTGGCCTCAGTCTTCCCCTTTCAGTTCCTGAACTGAGAGTCATGGTCAGTCTTTGTCGTGTGGCTTCTCCCACCAGTTTTACTGTCACTTAAGTGCCACAGGTTTCCTAAGTGTGTTTCCCCAGTGCCAGAATCCAAGCAGCAATGGGAACAGTCTTGCACCAGTGGCCAGGCTGTCAAGTATCTGGGCTAGAGAGAGCAGCTCAGTGGTATGCATTAAAATTTTGCTCCTAAGCCTTGTACTTACACTTTAAATAATCACATTGTTCTGACAGTGTCTCTGTGTGCTTTTCTTAACTCATCTGTGCAGAACTTCTCACCCTAATTGACAGATTTTTTTCCTGGTCACTTACTGCTGTCTGCTTTTTTGTCACTATTCGTACAACCAGCAGCTGCTGGTATTTTTCTTTGCTCATAATTTTTCTGAGGGTCATTTTCTGTGGGAAGACATGACAACAGCTGCTCTGGCAGTGCCCCCACTTTGCTGTTCTGATACCCACTTCTGTATTGTTTCATCAACAGCTTATTTGCTGTGAAAGAAAAAATATAAACATAACTCTAATATGAGAAGTGTTGATTGTAGCTCTGTCAGTATCAGGCAGGATTGCAAAAAGCTACCTTCTGGGTAAGGGTCACTGGTTTAACATCTCTAATTATTCATTTTAATAACGAGCTGTTTAGTGATGTTCTATCAATTGCATTGCTTCACATATTCCATTCTCTTTTGAAAATATCCCAACTGGCATATATCCCCAAATTACATTAAATTCTTCTGTTTGCAAACATTTTCCCTCCTAATCTATCTCATATATTTTTTATTTCTCTGACAGGTTGATTTCTCTGAAGATAATTTAAATTTAGGTCTAATTTTTCAACTTTGTAGATGACTGTCAGTCCCTAGAAGTTTGAGGTTTAAATTAATGGGCAGGTTTTCTTGGATTACTTCGATCTATGCATTTGCACTCCTAAGCAGTTGCCAGTGGGGTGCTTGAGCTCAAAACAAACAAAAATTCATCTTGATTTGAAGTAAGAAAATTGGAAAAAGATTACTGTCAAAAAAAGGGTCTGTCAAAACATGATCTTAAAATGTGATCTTTTTTACTGTTATTTTGATTGCAGTATACCTTACATTTGAAAATAGAAACTAAAACATTGAAAATTTCATAAAAGTTTGAGCTGGAAACCTTCAAAAAGGTTACAGTTTAGGAAATGTTTTGAAAGGTTGGTTTTTTTTATAAACATGAGTATTTAAATAAATATGGTACTGTATAATATTAATAATAGAAAAGGCTCTAACTTCTCAGTGGAGTTTCACAGGACTGATTTTTCCATGTGCATCTTCCAGTCGAAGTTTCCTAATCGTGGCTGTCTAGTGAGTGCAGTGACTTTTGAGACATTGATTTATGATGTTTCATCACTAAGAGGGAGAAAACCCACCCAAACTGCTAGTCCTTTTCTGGACTGAAGGTGAACAATTATGAATGTATCAGTATTTTCAGGTGGGAACACTACAGACCAGTAGAGCAAGTAAGACTTTAAGACCAGTAAGTCTTTTCCAACTGTAGTGATTCTACAGTTCTGTTTCCAGAGCAATCTGTTATTTCTTACAACTGCTGGAGCTATTTTCTTTCCTGCCTCATCATAAATCTCTAAACCAGACATCACAGAAGTTGTAGGTGGATGTTGTTAAATACCATTCATTACATGGAATTTGTTACATATGTTATTTCTGTTTTCATCCTACAAGCTTCTCATTACAATAGTAATTCCTGGTGAAAGTCATATGCTGGCTGGTACTACAGGAGCATACAGGGGAGACCACTAGAAGACCTCAAGGAATACAATCAAACTTCCCTTTTAATGATTGAGACAGGGTGGAACAAAAAAAACTAAGGACAACAGGCAGTATCTGTCAGAGGAACTGATGGCTGAAGAAAAAATGTTCTTCTCACCATCTCTTCTTTTTCTCTTTCCCCTTAAGGAAAGAGAAATAAACTGATTTTTTGAGTCCATGCTCAACAGCTGGTGAGCCTCAGCTTGGACAGGAAGGTT
Organism: Ceyx cyanopectus; assembly: GCA_013401355.1. Taxonomy (NCBI): domain Eukaryota; kingdom Metazoa; phylum Chordata; class Aves; order Coraciiformes; family Alcedinidae; genus Ceyx; species Ceyx cyanopectus. Next base: position 40,931 of record VYZU01070807.1, read on the forward strand.
TGTGGATCCTGCCAGCTCTGTGAAGTCTGGGGCATGACTTTATCTCTGTGTCTCAGATGGCCAAGGGCCCCAGGTGGTAGAAGGAGTGCCATGCAGGATAGAACCGTGCCCCTGGCAGCCCTGGGCACCTGGGCACTTGGTTAGTTGGATTCCAGATCCTCATTTTTGGGCAGTAGATTTTGTGGAGTGGATGGTAGCCGAGTACAGGAAAGTGACAGTGGATGGGAAAGTAGTTTTAATGAGATTATTCACACTTTTAGGCAGAATTTGATTGTTTTTATTGATTATGGAAATTAATTCTAGACTTGAAAATATTTTCGGTTTCAAACAGTTGCAATGTTTCCAGTATGAAGTTCAAATGCTCAATAACAGAAAAATTTCTCATAACATTTACAACATCCCAATGTTTCTTGGCTGCTGTTGGCTATAGACACAGTTGAGTGATCATTGTACTCTTTGGAGAGGATTTTAATGCTAGGTTTGAATTATGTTGTATAACCTTCAGTGCAATATTACAGTGAAAGGCAATGTTTTTTACATGCTGAATATTTCTCACTAATGGTGGCTTTTACAGACAAGTTGGCTTCTTTCTGTCAAGTGTGTGCCACGTTGCTGCTCCTGTTCTTACTTTTAGAATATTTTAATGTTGAATTAACAAAAAGTTTACTATTTGGTTGCAATAGGACTAGGATTTCTCTCTTGGGATTGTAATTTTCCCCCAGCCACTCTCATCTACCCTTCAAGAATATTTCTTCTTTTGGCATTTCCCTCTTAAAGACAATTCTCTGCCAGAAGTAATTCAAACTCTAGACAGTATTCCTGGAATATTCCAAATATATTCATTGTATAAAAGGTGCAAATCAAGTCAGATTGTAAAGATTTTATTCTTTTATCTGTTCATATTACAAAGGTTGTTTCCTCTTTCACTTCATTATATTGCACTTTAAATTCATTATATAGAACACAAACATTTATTTTTAAATCTTTTAAAAACACTCCAGTTCACCAAAGACAGATCAATACAAGCTTTTAGTTGCTATCTACAAACCAGACATTTGGAAGTAAAAGCTCTCACTCCAATCTCTAGCAGAGTAGTAAATTAGATTTCACCTTCATTTGAGTTTTGATCAGACAAAAAATAGGTAAAGGAATATTAAAAATGTGTAGGTCCAAATGAGCAGAGTTTTTTTCCACTGCAGTTCTAGTGCTATTTGAAGCTTCCACAAGGTGTTATTAAAAACACTTCAGAACTGCTCTCCAGCAGTTAAATAACCTTTCACTGCAAACACTGTTGTTACTGAACATGTATAAATACAAAGACTTTTAATAACAGTGTTGAAGACCTCTTCATTGATTTAAATCTGCTTCATGAAGGCTGAGTCATGCTCTAGCTTTTTACAACTGCTGTAATAAAAATTCATATTATTTTATATCTTTTTATATTTGTAGGTTCTTCTTTTTCTTCAGTTTCCTCACTTAAACTTTTTAATGTACTTTTTTTTTTTATCATGTCTCTTTTCCTATCTACTGGTATATTAGAGCACTTTTCATCAAGTAGTCATAAACTCTTTATTTTCCTGGGACTTCAATGAAAACAAGCAGCAGCCCCCCTTTTTAAAATTCCACCAGCCCTGGAAATGCACTAATTAAGCAGTGTAGAGAATGCCTTTTTAGGTTTTTTTTTCTCTTTATACTCTGCAACTTTCAGATATGCTTTAAAAATGCTATTCTAGTGTCAAGATCAAAGTATTATCTTTGAAATATTTTTTTTTGGAAAGAAGAATGCTAACTCATCCATCCTTCAGGGGATATAAAACACCTTACAGAATCACAGAATGATAGACTGGTAGGGGGTGGAAGGGAGCTCTGGAGACCATTGGGTCCAGACCTCCTGCCAGAGCAGGGTCACCCAGGGCAGGCCACACAGGGACAGATCCAGGTGGGGCTGGAAAGCCTCCAGAGAAGAAGACTCCACAACCTCTCTGGGTAGCCTGTGCCATGCTGTCAAGGTCATAGCAAAGTAATTTTTTTCTCATGTGGAGGTGAAAGTTCCTGTATTCCAGTTTGTGCCTGTTGCCCCTTTTCCTGTCACTGGGCACCACTGAACAGAGACTGACCCCATCCTCTTGAGAACCACCCTTTAGTTATTTATAAGCATTGATAACATGCCCTCTTGGTCTTCTCCAGGCTGAACAGCCCCAGGTCTCTCGGCCTTTTGATGTAAGAGAGAGATTTCTGTCCCCTCATCTTTCTAGTCCTCTGTTGGACTCTCTCCAGTATTTCCCTGTCCCTCTGGAATTGGGAAGTCCAGAACTTGATGCAGTACTCCAGATGTGGCCTCACTAGGGCAGAGTAGAGGGGATAAGAACCAACCTTGACCTGCTGACCAGACTCTTCTTAATGCACCCCAGGACATCATGGGTCTTCTTGGCCACAAGAGCACATTGCTGTCCCATGGAGAACTTACTGTCTGTGGAGCTGCTTTCCAGCAGGTCTCCCCCTCACCTGCACTGGTGCATGGAGTTATTCCTTCCCAGGTGGAGGACACTACACTTGCCCTTGTTGAACTTCATCAGGTTCCCTTTGCCCAGCTCTCCATCCTGTCCAGATCTCACTGACTGGCAGCTCAGCCTTCCTGGGTATCAGTCACTCCTCACAGTTTCCTACCAGCAGCAAACTGGCTGAGGCTCCACTTTATCCATCCAGGTCACCAATGAAGATGTTTAATGAGACTGGATCCAGTACTGACCCCTAGGGAACAGCAGTGGCTACCAGTCTCCAACTGGACTCAGTGTCACTGACAGACCCTCTGAGCTCTGTTGTTGAGCCAGTTCTCAGCCCATCTCACCATCCCCTCTTCTAACCCCCACTGCCTGAGCTTCCCCACGAGGGTGTTATGGGACACAGTGTCCAAAGCCCTGCTGGAGTCAAGGCAGACACCATCCAGTGCTCCCTGCATCCACCCAAGGCTCTCAGGTTAGTCAACCATGACTTCCCTTTGGTAAATCCATGCTGCCTACTCCTGACAACCTTCTTCTATTTTTTTTCTTTCCTACCTTAAGAAAGACCTGAACCCAGATCATTTTGACAGGTGGAATTGGAAGGGTGGTCCCTTCAGCATCACATACATAACCTGACTAGCTTCTTATGCTTATGCAAATTCCTGTAGAAAGCAAAGGTGAGTTACCTGTATCGCATTTTTAATGGAAGACAATTGATAATTAATTTTTTTTTTTTGACTGCAGAGAAATTCTTCCTCACCCCCACCCTTCTCTTAGTTTAATACAGAATAAATATTTAAGGAAATATTTTCTCTGACGTGTCTCCTGTGATTCAAGTATTTTACTGCTAAGTTGATACCCTGGCACACAAGGTCTATGGAGTATGTCAACAGCATAAGGGAATTGTAATGTCAACAAAAAATCCCTAACCAAACAGAGCTGAGCACTGTGAGCTGGGTGAGCTGTGACTTTCTCTGCAGTAAATGGGTTGTTCCTGGGGACTTAGAAGAAAAAATAATCTACACAGGAAGGTATCAGACTAAGGGTGAGCTGAAGCTTTTTACTTCAAGAATTGGAGAAATGGGATAAGGGGATGAGAAGAGGTTTGGAGTTGTCCAGTACCTCAGGAAAACCCACTGAAATTTACAGCTGATTAATTGGGTAATTGAAATGGATTTTAAAATAACTTGAATATGCAAATTAACATCTAGAATTGTTGCTTGCTCTTTTCATTGTTCAGCTCATTGTTTGAGATCAGAATAATCTGTTCCTTTCTGGCAAAAAAAAAGGAAAATGCCAACAAACCTGTGGGATTTTTCTTGGTAGCTCTGCAGGCACCTTTGGAAGTTCACAGGGTGGATGATGAGGTTCAGGCTACAACAGGTTTTGTATTGAGGTGTTTGGTCACATCTCTTCTACTCTTAACTGGCAAAGGGGTTATTGTTTCTTACACAAGTTGCTCTAATTTGAGCCAATTAGAATATAATTACTCTATTTTATGCTTAATTAGACTCTCAAGCAGCTCCTTCAGACTAAGGTTATTCCCTTGGCTCTATTTTGAGATCCCTCTTGGCTCCACTGAAAGACTCAGGTAAAATTAGAGGGCCTCTAAACTGAAGAAGTGCTGCCACTTTGAAGTTCATTAACTCACAGTTGAGGAACCTTGCTATTCCATAGTTAATTTCCTCCAGAACAATGGACCAAGGACCATATGGAGGCAATTCACTGCACTTGCATTTCTCAGGTTGCTCTATTATTTCCTTCATCAAGTATTCAGTCTCTGTTAGGGCCACACTCTGAATGTGTATAAGAAATGCCTTTGGAATAGGAATTTCCTCATTATCCCTTATGACAAAGGCTCGTGCTAAGACATAATTTAATTTCACTGCTGTTGTGTATTTTTATTATTTTTTAAATTCCCTATAGGTGCCTCCTCAAAAGGGCTTGGAATTGCTCACACATTCACCCTGATATTAAAGAATTTAGATCTTCCCATGCACACAGAAATCTGAAATACATAATATATTGCTGACTTTTAAAATATTAATAGTTGTGAGCTAACTGTGAACTGTCTACTATTTTGAAATATTCTCTTTTGTTTGAATAATTCTAAAAAAGGAAGTAATATAAAAAGTATTTTGACTATGAAAAATGAGGGGCAAAGAACAAAATACTTAGATGCCTATAAAATACTGAGGTTTAAACATTTTTCTGTGATCATTTCAGTGAAATTACATCAACAATTCATTTGCTCTGCTACCATCAGTCTGGTTTGTGCAGCTTAGATGTCAGATACAGATGTAACCTGTGAAATCACTGAGGAGTAAGAGTTTGCTCCTGTGTTTACTCATAAAAATTACATATATCATCATCTTCATATTAGTCACGTACTCCCCAAAGACTTACTCAGACTATATATTCAATGTGCTGAATTAAATGGCAGATTCTGAAACTTTTTTTTTTTTAATGGCAGCTAAAATCAGGTACATGATGTAATTTGGACTTGTGTGAAAGAGAAAGAATTATTTCATTTCTTAATGAATATCAAGTAGTAGATATTAGAGATATTAGATATTATTATATTATAATTTTCAGTATATATTACTACTATTGCAGTAATTTTGTGGGGAAAAAAATAGAGTAAAACTATTCCTGATGGCACATTAAGCAGCCTGTGTTGTGGAAAGCTGAGAAAGAGGTTAGAAGTCTGATATTTATGTAATGTTTCTATTATCTAATCACTGATATGTCTCCTTTCTATCCATCTCTTAAAGATGCAGGCAAATATGTTGTTGTATTTTCATTGTGTGTCGTTCAAGAGCAACACTTGCAGTGACAAAGAGTCCATCTAGTTTTAGGACTTGGATTTGCTAATGTTTCCCTGGAATTACACATGAAATAACTCAGCTGTTATACTGCAATAAGTATAAACAAAAGTGATTTATTTTTTAATAAAGAGCATCAATAGGAGAAGAAAAATTAGAAGTAATAAAGTTTTTTTGTTAATAGATGTGGTCGACTAAATGTAAGCCTCACAGTTACAGCAGAACTTCAGTTCTCTCAGATATTGAATAAAACTCCTATAATAAAATCCAGTGATGCCAACATCCGTGTGGCAGGAGCTCAATGTGAAGGGAATGTGGCTGTCAGGTGGGTGAATGGCAGAAAACTGCCTGTTTCTGAGTGGGAGGAGACTGACCCGGCTGGTTGGGTGTCTACAGGCAGAGGAAAAACATCCTGAGTTTGCTGTGAAAAATGTTTTGAAGTCTCAATATTTTTCAGACAAATGTAGCTTTGTGTTCAGTGCTGTTGTGAACAGATCCTCAGCTTGTCAGGGCTTGGGGTGCAATTGAAGTTGCCAGGGTAGAAAGCTTTTGTGCTGGCTCAGAGCAGCAGTATTTCTTCTCTTCCTAGAACTTTATTCTACATGCTTAGTAATTAATTGGAACCAATGTCACTTAAAGATCTTTTGTTACACGGATTTAACCAGCATCAATTCTCATTTCACTTGTACTCGGGGCCTGTGAGGCCTCATTTTGAGTGCTGGGTTCAGTTCTGGGCCCCTCGTTCCAGGACAGACATTGGGGGGCTGGAACGTGTCCAGAGGAGCTGCCAAGCTCCTGAGAGAACAAGTTGAATGAGGAGAGGTTGATCTGGGCACTTCAGTGTGGAGCAGAGGAGGCTGAGGGAGGACCTCACTGCCCTCTACAGCTCCCTGGCAGGAGGGTGTAGAGAGGTGGGTGTTGTCTCTTCTCCTTAGTAACTAATGGCAGAACCAAGGGCAGTGGTCTGAAGTTGCAGCAGGGAAGGTTTAGATTGGATATTAGAAGAAATTATTGACTAGAGAGAGTGGTGAGGCACTGAACAGGCTGCCCAGGGAGGGAGTGGGGTCACCACCCTTGGAGGGGTTTAAGAAAGGCTTTGACATGATGCTTCAGGGAGGCAGGGAGGCTTGTGTGTTTATTTCTAATGGTTGGGTATTAAGGTGGTTTATGTTCTTGCAGTTATGGTTGGATTCTGTGATCTAGGAGGTGCTTTCCAACCATGATTATGCTGTGATTCACATATCCTTGTACTCTTAAATATCACAGTTTTTCCAGTGGTGATGGATATACCAGCACTGCTCTCTTCTGTGTATCTGCACCAGGGGAGCTGTGAGAGGTATGCAGTGGATAATTCTGTGTTTTCCACTGGCAAAACCTTGTTCAGTACATAGTTCTTAAACTTGGGAACTAGAGGACAGAAATGTTCACATCCTAATGATAAATGTATATATGCAGTATTAGTATTAAAATGGAATACTTGAATTTCTGAAGAGCTCACATTATGTAGAGGAAAAAAAGCTTGTTCTCTCTCACTGAGTGCTTCTCTGTCAGTGAAAAAATGAAATGCCATCCCTATGATTAACTGAATGGGAGATTTAAATGTACAGACATTTAAATAGGGGCCTGAGGTCCACCCAGATAGGCTGACACATAAAGTAGGAGGAAATTGCACCAATTCCAGACTGCCCATACTCTTAATTACATCTGGTATACATTATTTAAAGTTACAAATCTGAAATTCTTGATGAAATAACACTTTCTGAACCAGCTTTTCACTGCCAAGTAATCCAACTTGTAATTCCACCTGTCTGGGATATACTCCTCATGTTTTGTATGCCCTGCAGGTGGTAGACAGATGCTGCAATACTGCAGATGTCCAAAAATCCACGCCCTGTTGCTGCTGCTGATGGAGACTAATAGCACCCAACTATTTATATACCCAGCTATTACATTTTATAATTCACTGATTTTTAACAGCAAACTCATCTCTGTGATTGCTTGGGGCTTCAAACCTTGAAACTTGCTCACCAGTGTTGCAATTCTGGACCTAATCAGCAGTGCTAGAAATTAAAGCAAAGCCTTGGAATGAAAAAGTTTTTAACCTACTGTATTAATCACTTAGCTTGAAGTTTTTTGACACACATAAAGGAATCAGGATGTCTCAGACTGGAAGGAACATTAGAGATCATCTAATCCAACCTCCTTGCCATGGGTTGGGATGCCTCAAGAAGAATAATTCTGGCTGCAAATACCAGAATGCTATCTATGAAACTGTTGGCATAAAGTAGTAGGTTAATTTTTGCTTCCCTTGCTTTGTGAGAAGTCCAAAAACTAGTATCAGTATACATAATATCCCTAAATGGCATTAATTCCATATGTGAGGTGTGGGAATGTTTTGGAGTTCTTTAATACCCTTTGAAAAAATCCCAAACTGTTTCTGGGTATTCTGATAATTGTCTACTCTCTGTAGATTTTTTTTTCTTTGATTCTTCATACTGCACATGGATTTTCCTCAAATGTAATTATCTTTGTTTCTTTGTACCTGACATATTATTGGTCTACTTAATCTTATTAGTGAAGTCCTAATTCTGCCTTTGAGAAAGGCAGTATTACTTGCATTTTTTATGTCAATTAGTATTGTATGACCTTTAATCTGAGATTAGTGTTTCCATCACAGGGATAGAGAAAGGATTTCCAAGTACTTCTGGACAAGTAAATGAAACAGTCTGCAGTGGTTTAATTGGTTAATTATTGTTTTATTAAACCTAGATCAATTACATGATTTCTAAAAATGCAAATACACACCTGTAGCCTGTCCTGGAAAGAACAAGAAATCCTGTTTCCCACTGTGTGAGAGAACTGAGACAGAAAATGAAAAGCTGCCATGAGGAAACCCTGTCAGTTTTCAACCCTGCAAATGTTAACATGAGTTAAAGCCTTATTTAGCATAAGGTTGAGCTAATGCAAAGCTTTTGTTAGCTTTTCTATTGTTAAAAAATGCTAAACAAACAAGCAGCCTTCAAAGAAATATAAGCGATACTTTTGTGCAAATCAGAACTAATCAAACATTCATGACTGTTTTTCATGTGTACAGGGTGGTTTTGGTAAATGGAAAAGAACAAAGCAGAGCCTAAATTGGCACTTCTCTCTGCTCCCTGCTTTCAGCCATTCACGAGTCTCATGGCTGTTTAGCAATCCGAGTTCTAATCTCACCAGATAAGAACAAATTCCATGTAACATTTATTTTTCCCCTGTTTTTTTCTTGGACAGATGCTTTAGCCACAGAACAGGCATACTTCTTGATTTGTTTCAGAAAGCTTATCTAATTTGGTTGTATGCTTTGAGTATTTTTGCCCTTCAGGGGCTGTGTGTGTGCACTAAGTAAACAGCTTGCATTAGCTATAATGTACCATAGCATTATTACCATAAATGTCACAGTATTAAAATGAATTAGGAGTACTCAGAAAAAATGGGTAATGTAGAAGGAGAAGAATCTATGAAGATCTGGATTGTTTATGCAGTAGAGTGAGTCACTGGGATAATGTTTGTGCCTAATATCCAGCTATTCCAAAATCTTCTACCATCCTTTGAAACTTCCATCTATATGTAGAGGAATAATGTTGGGTATTAATATGTACAAACAGAAGGGTGTGTTTTGCATCCTGCATTTATCCCAATATTTTTTGAGATTTTGGAGAAATTTAGCTCAGATAATCCAAGAATGACTTGGGAATTACTAAAGTTGAATTTCTCTGGGGTATGGTTGCTAACCAGCTGTGGGTTGCAGAAGGCCCAAGCAGGTGAGGCAGAGCCCTGGGGCTGAGTTCAGCATTGCAGCACTGGCTGATGCCATTATCTGTACTTCCATCATCCCTCCAGTCTTTCCCAGCACCCTCTGAAAAGATGGAATGGCCAACAAGTAGCAATGTGCCACAAAAACCAAGCTCCTGTTCTGTCTCTGGTGTCACAGCCAATGGATCATGATCAGACAGGGAGCTTGCTGAGGTTGTTTTAATGCTATGGAATTTGCAGTTCCCAAGTACATATTTATGTTTTAGGTATTATTTAGTATTGTTTGTGTTTTCCCCAGCATATTAAGCTAATGCATTTGAATAATACAGTTCAAAAGGAGAAGGAAACACTTGTAGCAGCTGTGAAATTGTTTGATTTGAATAGCTCAGAGCTTACAGTGGATGCAGTCAGGGTGCCCAGGGTGATGCATGCTGTGTTTTATACCAAACTGGATAGGAAAACATTTGCTTTTCCCACATGCTGCATATTATATTGGGCTTTTCATTAAAAAAGAAAAAAAAAAAAAAAGAAAAACATTCAAAAAATATCAATAAATGCATTTTTTCCTGGACTAAGAATCTTCATGGAATGGGTTCCCCATTCCCACCCTATTGAATTAAAAATGATGCTGTCTCCTAGGGAGCATTATTGTCTTCATGGTAGGGCCAGAGAAACCTGGAGTAGTCAGACTGCCCAGGACTAATTACTCCCCACTTTCTCTGATTACTATGAATACCCAAAAATTAGTGGCAAATTTTGCTACATCCTTTTCTCCCCTCAAACTAAAAAGCATTGCTTTTGTCTTTGTGCCCCTTCTAGGATAGGGACATCACCCATCAGCCTTGACTGGATGTGGTTTTTCCTTTGGGTTGCAGGGAGCACATTGAGAAGCTGCTGGTGCTCACATTGCTGCCCTTATCAGTGCATCAGAATTTTAATTCAGGAGCTATCACTTCTCCAGTGGCTAAATAAAAGAAAGGGATTAATCAAAAAGGCCAGTGGGGAAGCACAGATGTGAACTGTGTGATACCTGCCTCTTGGGTGCCATCCCCAACTGTAGCTCTGTAAGCCACGGGTGAGGGTTCTGCATACAAAGGAAGGTTTCAAACTGCAGTGGGCAAGCTCTTCACTGAAAATTAAATTCCATGTGTGGATACTTTTGGAGTGGTGATTACCCCTGAGCTAAATGAGTAAAAAAAGATCAGAACTGGGCTGTGTTTTGCAAAATGCAGTTTGTCAGCTTATACTTTCGTAGTCTTTGTGATGCATTTAATATTATTGATCACTGATCAGTGAAGAAACGACAACAGTCCCACCTGGGGCATGTTATGGTGGTGACACATCAGCATTATTTAGAAACTGTATGAAGCATCTCTGCCAGAAAAGTGAGAAATATTAAATTACATTGTCACAACAGGGGACGAGTTAGGTTTTCTCCTCTCTAGTGGTTTATAAAGTTTTCAGTATTTGTGAATCATGAAAATTAAATTTCAATCAGGGTCAGACAAGCTGCCTGTTAATTTATTAACAGTAGCTGCAGTTTCAAGGGCAATGTGCAAATGAAACAGTGTTTTGTTTTATCAGAAATGAGTGTTTGGGAGTTCTACATTATCCCAACCAACTATCACTTCTAAACATGAGTTCCTTTCTTTGATGGCTGCTGAGGTAGGATTTCTTTTTGTGTAATTTCTGCTGAAATACCAAAATGATCTGGAATGGCAAACGTCTGTAGGTCTAACAATCTAGTGAAATCAAGGCTGAGTGATCCAAACAGAAATCAGCAGCATTCATGCAGTGGTAGCAGGAATGGCTCTCAGGGTTGGACTCATTTCACTGAGTACCTTAGTGAAATGCAGTGGTGTGATAGAATTGATGAACTCCCAGGTGTTTTGCCTTGGGAAACACAAAGCCCCATGAACATGCAGAATGCAGAGCATTTCAGGCACATTGCCTTAATCATCCACTGCTAAAATGCTGCTGTAATTAATCTCTTTGGGATGAGTCTCTTTGCTCTGGGAATGCTTGGGATCCTTTGCCAGGAATTTGCAGAGGGATGGTGCCAGAGCTCCAGTCCAGGTACAGACCCTTGGAGAGCTGCTTAGGCAGCTAGTCCTGGCTGCCTCTATCCTGACACCTGGGGGCTGCTTTCATGAGTGCTTTGATATCATTTTACAGCAAACAGCTCACTGCTGAAGCACTGAGGATGATTTTGAGACAGACTAGAAATAACTTCTGTGCTCATCTCTTATGTGAGAATCAGAGTCATTCAGGTTGGAACAGATCCTTAAGAGAGTTCAAATGTAAACCTAACACTACCAAGTCTGCCAATAGTCTGTGTCCTCAAATACTACATCTACATGTCTTTTAAAAGCCTCCAGGGATGGTGACTTTACAGCCTGTTCCAATGCTTGACAATCCTTCAGTAAAGAAACTTTTCCTACTGTCCTTTGTGCAATTTGAGGTAGTTTCCTCTTGGTTTATTGTTTGTAATTTGGGAGAAGAGACTGACATCTCACTGCAATCTCAGGTAGGTGTAGAGAGCAACAAGGTTCTCCCCGAGCCTCCTTTTTTTCTGACTAACCATTTACCATTTTAAAGCATTTTAAAGCCTACAGTTTTATTGTAAGTGAAAGGGGGTGATTTGCACAACAAATGTACAGAATGTTTATATGGGTAGTTACACAGTGAATTAATTCAGGCTTCAGAACTACACAGCACAGCTCCCTGCCCTCTGACTGCTGTTGGAGACAGCAGGGTAAATATTGTTTTATCTAGCTGCAGGATAAACCCTTGCTTGGTGCTTTAGTTTGGTTCTTTTTCTGCTTTGTTGTTGGTTTGGTTTTTTTTTTCTCTTTCACTGGGTACATCAGTCTGACTTGCTACAGGTATTGAGAAAAGATCCTCAATTCTGATGCCCTGCTTGCTGCTTCTGGCAGATGGTCACAGATGTTGGACTCTTCTGTGCTGCTATGAGAGGGGGCTGTTTCAGGGCAAACTGCACAGCTTTGATGTCCCTTGCAGAGGATAATGCTTCAAGCACAAAGCTCAGCAGGCAGAAAGGGCAGTGTCACCAAGAGTGCTGGAATCGTGTTCCTTTGTTTCTTCCCCATGCAACAGCAGAGAGGTTGTGACAGCAGTGTTGTTAACTGAAGTATTCTCACTTCTTTTGTGCAATAATACAGGAAAGCATCTCATTAGAAAATATTCAGAATATTTTTTACCATTTTCTATTTGATGACGTTTTCATATGAAACACTTGCCACTTGCTATTTTAAATATATTTTAAAAAATCTCATTTGCAGTATAATTTTGCTGTAAATTTTCCACTAATGTGTTTTAGTGCAGGTCTGTTCAGTGCCAGACACCACCCCTGTTGAAGGCTTGCATTGCTTTACACCTTCAGTTAGAGCATTTTTTATGCTGATGTAATATTGTGGGGATCATATGGAACTGCAGAAGTGAACATTAAGGCAGCAATGTTCTATAATAGAACAGTATATTGAACAAGGCAAAACCACTTAAAGAACAGTAAAATAAGACAAAATTCTTATGCTCTTTAATGTGTTGTTGCAAAGAAAGGTTAGGGCATCAGTCAAAACTACTATTTTATTAAAAGGCAAAAATTAATAATACATTGGAGTGCTCCAGACACCTGTAGGCCCTTTTGAGAGGCTGATGCTTGCTTTCTGAGCTCAATACTCTGGAAAAGCATTCAACAGGTTTTTTTAAGAGCCCTGTGGTTAGAAAAAGGAAGAAAAAGATCTAACAGATGGAATTTTGTGAAACGTTTCAGTTTTAGTTCTCTTTCTCATGTCTGATTTGCCTCTGTGTAAATCAAGCTGTTTGGGTTGAGTTTAAGTTGATTTTAAGGTAACTGCTGAAGAAGGGAACTCCATCCTTGGTGCTGCAGTGCTCCTCACAGTTGGTTTCAGGGACCAGCAGTCACTGTGCTGACTGCTCTGGAGGGAACTACTCTTGCAGATGTTCAAGTGGAAATAACATTTTCCAGTGGTCAGTGTTCACAAAGCTGCCAAGTGCTGTGTTTCTGGAAGCTAGGAAGCCTCGCCATGGTGATTAAGAGGGGACTTATGAAATCTTGGAAATGACTTTATTCAAAAGATATGAAGGGTTGGGAAGAAGTGCAGATGTTAAAGTTATCTCTCTATACTTAAAAACAAACAAGCCCCCCCTGATTTTCATCCTGAATTAGGGATTTAAGCTGAAGCAAACTCACCCTGAACTGAGAACCAAGGCACAACACTCGTGTGAGTGTGTTTGCATTGTTGCTAAATTTACATTTACACAACTGAGGTTTTTGCTTTGACTTTTAGAATATTATTTCAAGATACTTTTTGTAGCCTGGGATGTTTTGCAGCTCTGATTTGAGGATAATTCCTTGGCATACCTCCATGCCTTTACAACCAGTTAAAAGACAACATAAATCATGGGATAGTCCTAAAAACTATATGGTACTGATAAAATATCCCATAAAACTACACGACATTTTACCTTGGAAAGCAGAAAATTCAGGCAGTGAAGCAGGCTTACTTGGAATCAGGGTAGTTTTGTTCCAGGCTGCTGTTACTCTTCCCAGTGTAAGTCAGGAGCTCTCAGGATCCTGGATTAAAACCCCTTCATTAGCCACAAGGCTCACGTTTTAGAAGTGGAGAATGGGACTAATATTACATCTGGCAGTTAAACTGAATCCTTTAGGTTCTAGGTTTTCAGCTCCAGTGCTTTTATTAAGATTGATAACATGGGAACACTTCACAGCTCTCTTCAGTAGCGACTGGAAAAAGCCTAAAATCATTAGGGTTGCCATAAATAACAAAACAGGACTCTCCTGTGGTCATTTCTGTGTGTGGATAGCTTCAATAGCTCTTTGAATCCAGCACTGAGCTGGCTGAACTATCAGGTTCGTTAGCAGCATGTGGCCATTTAGTCCTACAGCAGCAACTTGGACATAATGGCAAACACAAACCAAACTGCAGCCCCAGGTCAGGGATCCTGGGGATTTTTGTCCACAGTTGTTCTGGAAAAGCAAAGCTGTGCTGGTGGAGGGTGCTGTGGAGGCAGCTTTGCCTCGTGCCACCCTCAGAAGAGAGGTGGTGGAACCCAAACCTGGAGGAGGGAACAGACTGGGTTGGACTCGATGATCTTCTAGGTCCCTTCCAACCCCTGACATTCTGTGACTGTTCCTGCCCTGCTTCCCAGGGCCTTTATTCCCAGAGCCAGAACTTTTAGTGAACCTTGGAGTGCTGTCAGCTTGGGAAGGATCCTGCCCAACTGTGCTGGCACAGGCCTCTTTCAGAAGCTATAATGAAACTAAAGAACTTCCAACTAATTGGTATTGTTATTTAATAGCATGGCTCACAAAATCCTTTCTGAGTGGTGTAACTCAAAGGTAAACATCTGTCTGCTTTTCTTTCCCCAACCCCAATTTGTCTAGGGAAAAAAATAGGGAGGTGGAGAGGAGGAATATTAAAAAAGTGGCAGAGTATTTCAGTTAGATGCTTTCCACTAAACCTTCTTTTTCATTCAGGGTGGCAAGGTTTGGTGTAGGTAGAGAAAAGCATTAGAAAAATTCAGTTTTGATTGGGCCAGATTTGATCCCTCCCCCTAAAGATTTCTGACTTTATCCTTTATTCAGTAAAATTTTTGTGTAAAATGAATTGAGGCCTGACTACAGACTCAAAATAGAATTCCAACATACACTAGCAACTTTGATAAACGTGCCCAGATTCGTGTGTTTCTTGAGGGAGGCTTGACTATAAATTCCTAGTGGATAAAGAATAAAGGCATCTGATAGAGCAAACATCTGACATCTGGTACATTGTTAAAGCTGCAGAACTGTTTCTATAGATCCAGCTTAGGAATGAATATAGTTCAATGAGCCATAGAACACTGCATTGTATCATATTAAAATGCATCTGTTCACATTTGATTTTACAATGTTACATAATAATATTTCAATTTGCCCTGTGAAAGTACATAACTATTTGCAGGTTTTTCAGGGAAGTAAACAAACAGTGTCAGAAGAAAGGGGAAGAAATTGCTTATAATGGAAAAACCTACATGCAATATAAACAATGGAAAAATCACCCTTAGACAGAATTCTTCCTCAACTTTTACCTAAACATTAACTATACAATTATTTTTTTTTTTGTGTATGGAATGTGACAGAATACAAGTCCAAGGTAAAAGTTTTCCCAAGCTTTCTGTGTTATCTGGGTAAAGTGATTTTAGACAGTGTGGAAACCACTGCAGTCAGTTTTACTTGAAAAAAATTAATGTTTCCATACATTATTTAATTAAGTATTACAATTGCATATCTTGTTCCTTTGGAAGCAAGAAAATGCTATTTAAAAATAAATATGCTGGACACGCACCTGTACCTCAGCAATGTAAACACTGAGAAGCATGTAATGAGAAACTCTAGAAATATTAATCACAACTGATGATTTAAATTTCCTTCTTTGATAAATATATTTTGTTTTATTGATAAAAAATGCACCAAAGGAGCTCTATGTTTTGATGTCTTAGTTTGATCTAGTTGAAAAACCCAACCAGAAAACCCCAAGAAAGCAATTTATTACATGCCTGTGTGTGGAAATGTTCCTTCCCAGCAGTGAATGCATATACTTCACATACAGTCATGTCCCCAGATAATGCTCAGACCACCCCACTGATCAATCAGGTAATTGGCAGTTACAGTCAAATGTACTAATGTTATTCAACAGGATTTCACTCCAACTTTCAGTACCTTGAATTATTTCAGGTTGCTGCTGGGTGATCAATATTTCGGTGCATTTTTCAGCAGTCCTGTTGCTCTACTGATCCCAAGCTGATAAGCAGATAATCTCTGGGAATGGCTTTTATTATGATTTCAGGTTTTACATCCATTTTAGAAAGAGATCTTCTGCTTTGTTGTCACATGTCCCCAAGGAATACACTTGCCTCTAGAAAATTTAACTTATAATTTACTGTTCGCCGGCTGAAATTTTTCACCTATAAAAATCTATAATCTGATTGTATTATTTTTTCATGAGAACAGAAAATCTTTACAGGCTCTGATCAAAATCCTATTTGGCCTGAAGTGCATGTTCAGGCAAAGGTACAGGAACAGAATGGAACTATAGTGATACTTTACTGAAATACTCTTTCAGTAAACAATTTACTGCTTAGAGATTTCCTGAGCCAGAGGTGATCTCTCTACCTTTAGTAATGCTTTGCAATGTTTTGTACACGTGAATGTGTGAATCTCCTCTTTTACCATCTCTAGCACTCCAGAGCAATGAGTTCCACAGCTTATCCAGGGGCTCTGTTAACAGCAATTTTCTTCAGTTGATTCTGAAGCTTCACCTTGCAGGGGTGCAGTGGTGCTGCCTGCCCAGCTCTCCCTCATCTGTGTTTCAGGCACTGCGTGACATCTTTTACATTGAAACACCCTCAACTGAATTCTTTTAATTGGATTTGTTCAGCAACAATTCTTAATCAAAGGTTGGAAATTCTACTTTATTGCCATTTGATATTTGCAAGCAAGATTTGTGATCTTGAAATTAATAGTCTTATCTAAACCATTTGGGCTTTTTTTTACTGCTTTGCTGTTCAATTACACCCCAACCTGATCCATTTGCTCTGAAACTGCCAGCTGCTGGGGAACTGATGCTTCTGGGATTCCCTGCTGAGTGACACTGAGGTCTTATTCTGAGCTCCATGCAGCTGAAGCAGCTGGAGTGTTAAGCAGTAAGTAAAGCATCCAATTCCTCCCATTCCTAGTAAAACACCCAGAGAATACTCCCCACAGAATGGTTCTCTTGCATTCTACCAAATCAAAGCAATCCTGAAGACACATCCCTTGGTGGAAAAAACAAATGGAGCCAGTAAACATAAAGTATTAACATAATACTCCCAGAATATATATCATTATGACAACTAAGGCAATAGTGTCAGCTTCATGGTGCAGCTTTCTGTGCTTTCAGCAAAGCTGGCCATGAATGCCACCAGGCAAACCTGGCCACTTGGCACAGCAAGGCACATATGAGGTGTATCAGATCCCTGTGTGGAGGACTGAGATTGCTCCCTGCACAGACTGGTTCTGCTTTGGAAATCCCATTGCATGAAAGTGGTGCACAGATGATCTGAATTCCTGTGGGAGAGGCTTTTTCCAGAGGAGCTGTGGTGAGGACTGTGTTTGTATTGATATGTTTGTGTTTATGTCTGTATTTCAGTTCTGAGTGATGTGGTTATAAAAGAGCTGGGTTTCTGGCATGGTCAGAAGTACATGAGGTTCCCTCTAACTAGCAAAGGAATTTCACTCATACTGTTGCCACTAGTGATAATCAAATTTTTGCCTGTGTATCTTTGATGCTTAGCCTACACACTCTACTTTAAAACTTTAATCTATTTTTGCTATCAAGTGCAGTAGTGCAACACATCCTTCAATGCTGACTTCAGACAATGTTGACTTCACACAGAATTTTTATCAGCTTCTTAGACCTCCTCCTTCCTTCCTTCCTCATCTCTGGTGTCTGTCTCTGGGGTCAGAATCTTGCCAGTCCAGTCCAGTCCTGTGGTAGCTGCAATGATTCCAGGTTGTGTTGCTGTGTCCAGTATAGACTCACTCATTCTGAGGTTAAGTTGCTTCAATAAATACTGACTAAAAGAACAACAAACCCCTTTGGATTTACACCCATGGTGAAGTGGCTAATATATGACTAGGATTTGTAGGAAATAGGTCAGAAATCCTGCTTGTTCCTACCTCAGGCTGGTTACATGAAAGCAGACATTAAAGCTGCAAAAAACATGGTTATGAAAAGTACAACTACTAAAAGTTACCTAATGAAGTCCTTAAGTATATCTATTTTTTTCTCCTTGTAATTTTCCTTCTGCAAAATACATGCCACAGGAATTGAAGTGCTGCAGGAACCTATTTTGAAGGCAAAAGTATGTGAAAAATAGGACAAATAAAATTAAATAATCCATAATAAAAAAAAAAAAATGAAAAAAGGTTTTTTTAATGTAAAATATGCAGTGTGTGTGGTGCTGTGGTTATAGAAATGTTAAAATACAGGCATTTTGGAACAGTGCTGTCATTCTAACCTGTGTCTGTAAGAGCTTTGTATTGTGCCCCACGAATTCATGCATCTTCTGTGCACATCTGTATTTTTATTAGTAGTTCTGATGAGCTACAAGCTACGTGTATCTCTCTTCCCCATCACATGGCAAAATTACTGTTTCTCTTGATGTGTGTTCCCTTTGTACCTTGCCTATAGACCACCCTTTGGCCGGGTTAGGTGCAAAGAAATGAGAATAATTTGGTTTATAAGTGACTGAAAGATGATTGCCTCAGTGTACTGATAGGTGTACACTGTTGTTTACTTCTCTGAACTGCTGTTGACTTTCAAGGGACTTTTGGGGAGCCTGAGTTTGCTCATTAGCTTGGGAGTTCTGTGATCTAAAGGCTAAAGAAGAGAAAGTTTTGTCAGAATATTAGGATTATGGTAAAGTACATTATATAAAGAAAGTACAAACAAAATAATTCCTGTAGTTGACTAGCTAAGAGAATTCTTTGAATTAATGTTACCCATTTAGGGCAGCAGGAATTTACACTGGCTTTCCAATGCATGTCATGCACTGGGAAAGAATCCAGAATTTAGAATATTCCCTGTTGAACTTTCTAAATGAGGCTGGGAAGCACAGATAGGGAGAGAAGAAAAAGATGTCAGGAGAGACAGGGGGAAAAAACAACAAAACAAAACAACTTTCTGTTCATTTCTTGAACATAAGAGTTTGGAGTAACCCCATTTACTAAGTCTTCTCCCAGAGGACATCCTGCTGTTAAAAATTCTGAGCTGACTGTGTGCAGAGCAATCCATGCTGAGACACTCTCAGAGTGCTTCTCTTCTATCCTGTTGTATTAGAGGAAAGGTTGTTTTATTGCTTTTTGCCATCTCTCTCCAATACTGTGCCTCACCTCTGCTGGGAATTCTCCCAATACACATGAAATCAGCCCAGAGTGAAGACTAGTAGAGAACACTGTGTATTTACCACCTCCTTTACAATGTCACCCTGTCATGTGAAGGGAGAAAACAAAGTGTGTCGGTGTGATTCTAACTCTGTTTGGGAATAATTGTAATCTTGCTCTTGCCTTAAACCCAAGTGTTTGTTCTGGGTTGGTTTTTTTCCAACTTGTCTACTGACAAAAGAGAGCAAAGAAATAGAAGGTCTGAAAAATGGCCATTGACACCCAGCAAGGGAAAGGAAAAGGAGAATAAACTCCAGCTGCCTGGCAGAACCCAGAACAGTCAATGGTAACGAGTTTCCCATGGATACCAAGGTGAAGGAAACTACAGTGGATTGCCCTTCAGAAAGTGTGTGAGGGAAGAATAATTCCATCTCAACCACTATACAACAAATTTCCTAGTTATACCAAAAATGTCTACTTGCTCTTACTCGCTTGGTCTTTACCTTTAGGTAGCTCCTGATCAGCTTTAATTGACTCCTCTCTGTCACAGCAGCACTGCAGAGAAAACACATCTCTGCTGGCCCTGCTTGAAATGAGCTCTGTCAATTAAAACCACAAAGCCTTTTCATAACCATCGTGGCACTTCTGCAAAGGTTTCACCTGAGAATGTGCACAGTATCCATTTCTGACTCATGTTAAAGCCATTGTGCTAATTAGAGCGGTGCATATGCAAATGTAATTAGNCACTTGTCCCCTTCTCAGTCTCTATTGTGCAGTTATCACATTCTATTTTCTGAATCTTCACACAGAATTTTTATCAGCTTCTTAGACCTCCTCCTTCCTTCCTTCCCCATCTCTGGTGTCTGTCTCTGGGGTCAGAATCTTGCCAGTCCAGTCCAGTCCTGTGGTAGCTGCAATGATTCCAGGTTGTGTTGCTGTGTCCAGTATAGACTCACTCATTCTGAGGTAAAGTTGCTTCAATAAATACTGACTAAAAGAACAACAAACCCCTTTGGATTTACACCCATGGTGAAGTGGCTAATATATGACTAGGATTTGTAGGAAATAGGTCAGAAATCCTGCTTGTTCCTACCTCAGGCTGGTTACATGAAAGCAGACATTAAAGCTGCAAAAAACATGGTTATGAAAAGTACAACTACTAAAAGTTACCTAATGAAGTCCTTAAGTATATCTATTTTTTTCTCCTTGTAATTTTCCTTCTGCAAAATACATGCCACANTCTGAACTGCTGTTGACTTTCAAGGGACTTTTGGGGAGCCTGAGTTTGCTCATTAGCTTGGGAGTTCTGTGATCTAAAGGCTAAAGAAGAGAAAGTTTTNTCCTTCTGCAAAATACATGCCACAGGAATTGAAGTGCTGCAGGAACCTATTTTGAAGGCAAAAGTATGTGAAAAATAGGACAAATAAAATTAAATAATCCATAATAAAAAAAAAAAAATGAAAAAAGGTTTTTTTAATGTAAAATATGCAGTGTGTGTGGTGCTGTGGTTATAGAAATGTTAAAATACAGGCATTTTGGAACAGTGCTGTCATTCTAACCTGTGTCTGTAAGAGCTTTGTATTGTGCCCCACGAATTCATGCATCTTCTGTGCACATCTGTATTTTTATTAGTAGTTCTGATGAGCTACAAGCTACGTGTATCTCTCTTCCCCATCACATGGCAAAATTACTGTTTCTCTTGATGTGTGTTCCCTTTGTACCTTGCCTATAGACCACCCTTTGGCCGGGTTAGGTGCAAAGAAATGAGAATAATTTGGTTTATAAGTGACTGAAAGATGATTGCCTCAGTGTACTGATAGGTGTACACTGTTGTTTACTTCTCTGAACTGCTGTTGACTTTCAAGGGACTTTTGGGGAGCCTGAGTTTGCTCATTAGCTTGGGAGTTCTGTGATCTAAAGGCTAAAGAAGAGAAAGTTTTGTCAGAATATTAGGATTATGGTAAAGTACATTATATAAAGAAAGTACAAACAAAATAATTCCTGTAGTTGACTAGCTAAGAGAATTCTTTGAATTAATGTTACCCATTTAGGGCAGCAGGAATTTACACTGGCTTTCCAATGCATGTCATGCACTGGGAAAGAATCCAGAATTTAGAATATTCCCTGTTGAACTTTCTAAATGAGGCTGGGAAGCACAGATAGGGAGAGAAGAAAAAGATGTCAGGAGAGACAGGGGGAAAAAACAACAAAACAAAACAACTTTCTGTTCATTTCTTGAACATAAGAGTTTGGAGTAACCCCATTTACTAAGTCTTCTCCCAGAGGACATCCTGCTGTTAAAAATTCTGAGCTGACTGTGTGCAGAGCAATCCATGCTGAGACACTCTCAGAGTGCTTCTCTTCTATCCTGTTGTATTAGAGGAAAGGTTGTTTTATTGCTTTTTGCCATCTCTCTCCAATACTGTGCCTCACCTCTGCTGGGAATTCTCCCAATACACATGAAATCAGCCCAGAGTGAAGACTAGTAGAGAACACTGTGTATTTACCACCTCCTTTACAATGTCACCCTGTCACGTGAAGGGAGAAAACAAAGTGTGTCGGTGTGATTCTAACTCTGTTTGGGAATAATTGTAATCTTGCTCTTGCCTTAAACCCAAGTGTTTGTTCTGGGTTGGTTTTTTTCCAACTTGTCTACTGACAAAAGAGAGCAAAGAAATAGAAGGTCTGAAAAATGGCCATTGACACCCAGCAAGGGAAAGAAAAAGGAGAATAAACTCCAGCTGCCTGGCAGAACCCAGAACAGTCAATGGTAACGAGTTTCCCATGGATACCAAGGTGAAGGAAACTACAGTGGATTGCCCTTCAGAAAGTGTGTGAGGGAAGAATAATTCCATCTCAACCACTATACAACAAATTTCCTAGTTATACCAAAAATGTCTACTTGCTCTTACTCGCTTGGTCTTTACCTTTAGGTAGCTCCTGATCAGCTTTAATTGACTCCTCTCTGTCACAGCAGCACTGCAGAGAAAACACATCTCTGCTGGCCCTGCTTGAAATGAGCTCTGTCAATTAAAACCACAAAGCCTTTTCATAACCATCGTGGCACTTCTGCAAAGGTTTCACCTGAGAATGTGCACAGTATCCATTTCTGACTCATGTTAAAGCCATTGTGCTAATTAGAGCGGTGCATATGCAAATGTAATTAGAGAGGACATGCCTGCAGATAATTTCAGATGCATCTTGATAAATATTTCACTAATTCCATAACAAGGTTGACATTTGATCAGGAAGCAATTGCTTAGAGCTGTTTTTAATTGAAATGCCACAAACATCTGAAGAGCAGTGGCTTGGGTGTGGGTGAGTTCTACTCAAGGAAAAGAGGATGAGTGTTGAGTTTAATTCTCCTTTCAAACTGATTGATTAGAAATGGGTTTTAAGGGTGCACACTCTGACACTGGTTTTGAAGGCTTCCCCTGCTCCCCAGTTGCCAGGAGTTGGACAAGACAGACTTGTGTGCAGCCTTTGTGTGAACAGTGAGCAGAGTGTGATACAACAATGGTAAAATCAACAGCAGTCTCATTATGATGGCCTAAAGCTGTTTATAATTATGATGCTTAATTAGGTGAGACACAAACAAGGGAAGAGTTCATTTGGTCGATGCTCCTTCCAGTACTGTGTAGTGATGGGAAATAAAATCCCTCTACCAACCAGGTAATTCAAGTTTTACACTGTTCACAGCCTTTGGCAAAATTAAACTTTGTAATTGTGATGTTACGTGGAAAGTTTTGATGGAATTTACTGGTTTTTAAATGCAAATCTGCTGTAAAGAGCAACTCTTCTTGAGAACAGTCAGATGCACTTCTTCCCAAGCCACACTGGTGTTTGAAAACTGAAGCATGTTGCTATGGAAAAGCTGCTGGGTTGGTTACTTAGCTGTGTAGGTGTCTTGGCCTTGTGATCTTCTGCTTGGGGAAGGTATCTCATCCCCCTGCAATCTTCCCTGATGGTGAAAGCTGACAGCAGCAATCCAGGTATCCCAGCCCAGATCATCCAGAGACATCCAGGGCGGGTCATAAACTGGGGGTCTCCACAGAGCTGGGAGCTGTCTGTAATGAGCTGTGCCAGTGCTTTACAGGAGAGGTCACAAGCTGGTGCTACACATTCCCAAAGCCATACTTGAGTTCTCGAAACCTTTCTTTGCTGAGCTGTTGTTCAGAAGCATCTTACCATAAAAATGTCTCTTCCTTGTCAGACCCATGCCCTCTCTTGGCCTCTCATCACCCCCAGCACAAGGATTATAAAAAGGAAAACCCTTCAGTTTCTGCTTTCCCCACAAGACACCTGCAGCCTCCAGCAGTTTTGTTCCTTGAAGGGCATTTTGAGCTGGTTGCATCTTCTGTGTAATTGCTCTGGAGCTATTTTTCTATCTTCTACCTGTTTTCCACTTCGTCTTGTCCCAGGGGCACCCCGACTACATGATTCTCTACTTCTGTAATGGAAACAACTATTTCACCTTGAAATGCTCTCAGTAATGTGCAGTTTGGATAGGAAACTTTCACTCAGCCCTCCCAGAATATCAGGCCGTGAATCCCCTGACATCATCTGAGCTCTGCACACTTAATTTGTGCATATTGTGTGTTGCATAAACACTTCATTTTTCCCTGTGGTGACAAAAATCAAGTTAAAATAGGAGATTAATGTGTGTGTTTTGGGTGCAGAGGACTCTGGTGATGGCTTGTTGGTTTTTCTTTGGTTAGTAATTGTTAGAGACAAAGGTGACATTTTTGAATGGAAATGTTATTGTCAGAAATGCAGTGTCAAAATAATTTTTCTGCAGTAAAGTTGCTTTATTTAATAAAGGGAAGCATGTGAAAATTCCCCAAAACTTCCAAAGGAAATTGTCACTTAAAAACATCAGTTAAAAAAATGAATGCCAGTGCACACAGAAGCAAGGAAATACTTTTCTGGAGCTGACATTTCTTCACCTGTAGAGGGGAAAATCCCTACTTTCATTGGTTTTGTGCTGCTGTCTCTACTGAAAGCACAGGAAGGGTGGGGTGTAAAGCAGAATTTGTAGACCTGCTGCAGAAAAAAATACTGGGAAATGGTGATATTTTCTCTGTGAGCTTCAGTCTGTTTGTCAGGCAGACTGAAATAACACAATATTTTCCTAACTAGCAATTAATTTGATAGTTTCTCAGAGAATAATTCATTATTATTTGTAATTGTGCAGCCATTACAACTGTAGGGTAAGTTAATAAAAATGACTTACAGTGCTGAGTATCAATTTTTGACTAACAAGTTACAATGCTCACTTCTGTGCTTCAGGGATTGTTTCTTCTTTAATGCCATTAGCATTTTTTTTATGCTGAAGGAGGCATGTTCTTCCTCAAGCCATCAATTATTAAGCAACACAAAATAAAAATTCTGAAGTGGGCATGTATGCCTTTCTTTATGTTTCTTTGGCCAATTAATTTTTAATTTAACAATGTCATGTATTGGCAGTAACTTCCAGTACACTAAGTTGGTTTTATCCATTTTATTGTCATTTAGTAAATCAACTGTAGGCTTTATACACAAGTGCTTTTCAAGCCAGAGTATTGAATTGAATTATTTTCTATTTCTGTAAGTTTTCCAGAAAATAAGCATAAAATGAAGTGATAAACCCAACTCAGAATAAATCATGTTAAAATGAGGAAGCTGAATGTATTGAAAGATTATTTAATATAGTTCCCGAGCATCAGTCTTGGAACCAATATTGTTTAATGTTTTCAGTAATAGGTTTGGCACAAAAAGTGCAGTGTTCTCTTGAGATTTGCTAAAGATTTAAAGTTAGGTGGCATTGTCAACAGAGGAGACAAATTGCTGGGCAGAAAATGTGGAGTGGGAGAAAATGGTCCTTTTCAACCCCTGACATCTTGTGTGACATTGAGGATGGAATTTATTTATTTTTATTTTTTTTTTGTTTTAAAACACCTCCCTCCCCAAAGAGAGATGAAATTTCATAGGCTGAAGCACAAAAGAATGCACTTGAGGACCAAAGCAAGTATATTCCAATTTAACTGCCCATCCCTTGGGGGGAAGGAATGTTTTGAAGTATAGATGGATCCAGGGATGACTGAGTTGCCAGTGTGACTCAGCAGTGGGGAGCAAAGGATTGCATCGTTCAGGATCCTTCCAGCAGAACTCCTGGAGTGTTGGAGTCCTCTGCAAAACCCTGTGAATTTATAGGGAGTGATGTAGACAAAAAGCAGCTGCAGCCCATGTTGACCTTGCTTGTTGTTCCTCCAGACCTGCCATGGACAGCTTGCAGGAACAACTGGATTCTTAGAGCTGGACAGTCAGGAAAGTTGGGAGTTGACAGGGAAGGGGAAAGGGGAAAGTCTTCTAAAGACCAGATTCTACTTCAGAAAAGGAGACTTGCCATGGCTTGGGATCTGTCCCGCACATCACACGGGGCAGAAGCCACACTGCCCACATCTTTTCTGGTCTTTCTTCTTCAGTGCCACAATATTCCCCTCACTATGTAAGGCTGAAATAGAGATGATTTTTTTATTATTTCCTCAGAGACACTCAGCAAAATCAGTTTAATTCCTGATACAATTTGTGTTTAGTGAGATCTTCTAGAGTGCAAGCATTTTTCCCAACACTTGTACAGATTCTCCCTGCCAACTGGGATCTTTGCAGCTCTCAANAAAAAAAAGGGCAAAATAAAAGCAAAACTGACTCTAAATTGCAAAAAAGAACCATTGAAGTTCCATTAGTGACATTAGATCAACCACAGCTCCTTAACAGCACTCTGAAAATACACTGGAAACGTATGGATGTTGAAGTAGGAAAGCATGGGCCATCTGGTCATCATATGGCAACTTTGGACTGGGTTGTTAAGTGTCTCAGAACTATTCCTGAAGAATTAGGAGAAAAAGCAGTGAGAATTCTTGGGCCTCCCCTTGGCACGTCTGCCTTTAGACTGTAGTGTAAAGTGGATATGCTTCCAAAAGGTGTCTCCTGCTGCATGGGCAGGAGAAAAAAAAAAGTTTTTCTTCTTATGCTTTACTGAATTTGTTAGTGTTGTAATGAACTGCACCCAGTCCATTGAAGTCCTTGTGGAGAATGCTATCCTAACAGGAGATATGTACCCATCCACATCCATATAATCACCTATATACACCTAAATACCTTGCTGGTATTTATTAAACTGGAAAGCCCTACTAATTAATATGTGGCTTAAGAAAAAGGAGATACACTTGCATGCAAACTATTTTGTTTCCTCTTTCAACTCACCTTGTCTGTGTCTCTTTCAGAAGAGAACACTACCCCCACCACCAAACTCTTCAAGGAATGAAAATTGCAATTATGGCTTGTCCCCATTCCCTGTGTTCCCATTGAACCTTTAGAGTCTTGTAGTTAGAGCTTTTCTGAAAACAACACAAACATCATAATATTTTCTTGTGTATTTAAGTGGTTTTCAACGGGGCACATAAACATGAGTGAAATGGGAAGATAATTGCAAAAACCTGCAGGCAGAAATACTTCTTTCTTGACTCCTTTCAGGTTTTCAGTTGAATGTAGATGATTTTGTTCTCTAATTTCAGTTCATAACTGAAATTCATCCATTGGAGTTCAGTGTGATGCTGATTGCTGAAGTGTCTTAGCCCCCAGCATGTTGTCAGTATTAACCTTACCCCTTTAATAGCTGAGGGTAGGCTGCTGTTAAATCTGCTTTCTCTCAGGATGCTGTACTGCCCCAGGCTAGCAACTGCACTTAGCTCAGGCATGGATCTGAAATCCCATTCACTGACTCCAGAGGGACAACACAAACATTTTCCATAGAGAGATTTCCCTTGCCCAGCTATTCCCCCCTGAAAACTCCTGATAGCATTTAGCTCTCCTTGCTTTGAGGAGGAGAATTCTCATTTGTCCATACAGAAAAATCAGTTCCCTCCTTCTCTGACTTGACCATTTCCCAGGGCTGTGGCTCCAGCTCTGATGAGCAATTTTTAACCCCTTGCTGGGTTGGTGTCCTTACTGGTGTCCTTCTTCCCTGCCCTGCAGCTCTTGCTCTTCTCTCTACCCACTCAAGACACGAAAAGATGCTGCTAGAAGCAGTAGAAAACTAACTACTTTTAGAAGATAAACTGCTGCCTTTTGTAGTGTTTGTCCAGCTCTTGGCAGTAAGCTGGAATATTGACAATTCCAAACTATTTATGGCTCACAATTCCAGCTGAAAGTGGTTTCAGTTCAAGGCTAATGGGCAGTTACAACACGATGGGTTTTCCACCTTCTACTGCAATAGGAAATTTCTCCTTATGCACCTTGAGGTATAAAGTCACCACCTAAAGATACTGGAGTGAGAAGCCAATTAGTTTCCTTGAAAAGCTTGGAAACGTCCTAGAAATTGGAATTGCATACAGCCATGAATATTTTATTTCCTATTCTTTTCTTGTACCTTGCTATGTGTTAATTAAAAGTTTGAGGGAGCTGGAAGTTCCTAGAGAAATGAGTAAGCAGAGATTATTTGAGACTAGATCGTGCTCAAGGTCTGCTCTCATATTGCAAGTGGTTTCTTGTTTACAGTTATCAACCCACAAAGTATTAGATTTTTTAAAAAAAAGGGCAAAATAAAAGCAAAACTGACTCTAAATTGCAAAAAAGTAGTCCATCTTAAAGGAAATGAATAGAATTTAGTCCTTTATTCTTTCTCTGCTCATTTATTATTACTTTAGCTATTAGTGTGCTGGGTAGTTGTATTGGATAAGTGAACTGTAGTATTTAATAGGTATTAAAAAAATAATCCTCCACTGGAAAAAAAAAAAGTAGGCTTCCCATGTGAAAATTCATTATCTGCAATTCTTTGACAGGGCAATTTCCATTAAAAGCAAGCTTCAGATACTTCTACCTACATAGCCACTCTCTTACAGCAAGTGGATGGGGACCTGCAGAAGGCTTTGAGAGGACCTTCCTTAGGAAAGCAAAGTTCAGTTTTGCC